>CAWUDS030003550.1:0-66566 GCA_963859935.3 Lathyrus sativus
ATTAATATTAAATAATCAGCTTAATATAATAAAATTCAACTATTATCTTGATCATATATATATATATATATATATATATATATATATATATATATATATATATATATATATATATATATATATATATATATATATATATATATATATATATATATATATATATATATATATATATATATATATATATATATATATATATATATATAATTTGCAATTGTGAAGAAACGTTAGTAGAGATGCTCCTATGATCCATATTTTATGAAGTACATTTTTTTTAATATGTATGGTATGTATAAATATAAAAAAAATATTATTTATTTCAAACATATGTGTAAGTAGATATAAATATATTAATTTTGTTTTTAATAAAAACAAGACACTAGTAAAACTTTCTTTATTTAAAATTAGGTGTGAAAAATTAGAAAAATATTAATTTTGTTTTAATATTAACACGAAACTAGTATGTTTACATGAGTGTATTTGTATTATTTCCACTAATATGTTAATAAAGAAGACACAAATAAAATAAGAGAATGAATGAGAAATGAGACACGAAGTAACTTATTTATGTTAATAAGGTCTGTCATAATTTCAAATGATTTTAAATTTTTTCCCTTTTTAGTTTATAACATCTAAGTTTATAGTTTTGGTACAAGAACAGCCCATATGAAAATTAACTAACAAAGAAGATGAAAAAAATCTTTTATGTGATCCTCATATTTTTATTTTTTAAAAAATTTATATATATTATTTGTATTAATTGATATTGATATTGATTTATACAATTGGTTGATATATGAGGACATATGCCAATTCTCAAATTATTTTTTTATTCTTTCTGAATAACATGGACGAATTGTGTCTACATGTCAATTAATGACATCCATTCTATTAAGTCCAACTAACTAATATCACTTTTTTGTCTACATGCAGTACATTTGAACTCTATCATGTTATAATATAATGTAAATTATATTAATACTATAATATAGTATAAATTATACTAATGAAAAGTTAGTATTAAAAGTATATCATTCCTATATATTATAGTTAGTATGTTTACACGAGTGTCTTTTGTTTTATTTTCACAGGCATGTTTAATTAGCAGAGAAATATAAAATAAGAGTTAAAATGAGAAATGTGACATGGAGAACTTATTTAAGTTGATAAGATTTGTAATAATATCAAACAATTTTAATTTTTTTTCTCTATTTAGTTATGAAATTCTAAGTTGATGGTCTGGGTCGAAGAATAGCCCACGTGAGAAGTAACTAAAAGAAAAATGCAAAAGATTTATATATATGGTCTATAAATTGATATTGATATTGATTTATACAATTGGTTGATATATGAGGTCATATGTCAATTCTCAAATTCTTTTTTCATTCTTGCTAAATAATATGGACGAATTGTGTCTACATGTCAATTAATGACATCCATTCTATTAAGTCCAACTAACTAATATCACTTTTTTGTCAAAAGGGTATCCCAATTTATTATTTTGTACATACAATACATTTGAACTCTATCATGTTATAGCATAATGTAAATTATATTAATGTTATAACATAGTATAAATTATACTAATGAAAAGTTAGTATTAAAAGTAGATCATTCCTGTGTATTATAGTTAGTGTTAAAATTTTAATAAAGTTTTGTAAACGGAAAATTAAATTAATTTATTTGTTTTATTACAATTTGTAAATAAATAGATCAAACATATACAAATTCAAAGAACTTTACCATGATCTAGTATTTCAAACCTAATAAAATTTACTAATGCGATTAATATTAAATAATCATCTTAATATAATAAAATTCAACTATTATCTTGATATATATATATATATATATATATATATATATATATATATATATATATATATATATATATATATATATATATATATATATATATATATATATATATATATATATATATATATATATATATATATATATATATATATATATATATATATATATATATATATATATAATTTGCAATTGTGAAGAAACGTTAGTAGAGATGCTCCTATGATCCACATTTTATGAAGTACATTTTTTTTAATATGTATGGTATGTATAAATATAAAAAAAATATTATTTATTTCAATCATATGTGTAAGTAGATATAAATATATTAATTTTGTTTTTAATAAAAACAAGACACTAGTAAAACTTTCTTTATTTAAAATTAGGTGTGAAAAATTTGAAAATATTAATTTTCTTTTAATATTAACACGAAACTAGTATGTTTACATGAGTGTATTTGTATCATTTCCACTAATAAGTTAATAAAGAAGAGACAAATAAAATAAGAGAATGAATGAGAAATGAGACACGGAGTAACTTATTTATGTTAATAAGGTCTGTCATAATTTCAAATGATTTTAAATTTTTTCCCTTTTTAGTTTATAACATCTAAGTTTATAGTTTTGGTACAAGAATAGCCCATATGAAAATTAACTAACAAAGAAGATGAAAAAAATCTTTTATGTAATCCTCATATTTTTATTTTTTTAAAAAATTTATATATATTATTTGTATTAATTGATATTGATATTGATTTATACAATTGGTTGATATATGAGGTCATATGCCAATTCTCAAATTATTTTTTTATTCTTTATTAATAACATGGACGAATTGTGTCTACATGTCAATTAATGACATCCATTCTATTAAGTCCAACTAACTAATATCACTTTTTTTCTACATGCAGTACATTTGAACTCTATCATGTTATAACATAATGTAAATTATATTAATACTATAATATAGTATAAATTATACTAATGAAAAGTTAGTATTAAAAGTATATCATTCCTTTGTATTATAGTTAGTATGTTTACACGAGTGTCTTTTGTTTTATTTTCACAGGCATGTTTAATTAGCAGAGAAATATAAAATAAGAGTTAAAATGAGAAATGTGACACGGAGAACTTATTTAAGTTGATAAGATTTGTAATAATATCAAACAATTTTAATTTTTTCTCTCTATTTAGTTATGAAATTCTAAGTTTATGGTCTGGGTAGAAGAATAGCCCACGTGAGAAGTAACTAAAAGAAAAATGCAAAAGATTTATATATATGGTCTATAAATTGATATTGATATTGATTTATACAATTGGTTGATATATGAGGTCATATGTCAATTCTCAAATTCTTTTTTCATTCTTGCTAAATAATATGGACGAATTGTGTCTACATGTCAATTAATAACATCCATTCTATTAAGTCCAACTAACTAATATCACTTTTTTGTCAAAAAGGGTATCCCAATTTATTATTTTGTACATACAGTACATTTGAACTCTATCATGTTATTGCATAATGTAAATTATATTAATGCTATAATATAGTATAAATTATACTAATGAAAAGTTAGTATTAAAAGTAGATCATTCATGTGTATTATAGTTAGTGTTAAACTTTTAATAAACTTTTGTAAACGGAAAATTAAATTAATTTATTGGTTTTATTACAATTTGTAAATAAATAGATCAAACATATACAAATTCAAAGAACTTTACCATGATCTAGTATTTCAAACCTAATAAAATTTACTAATGCGATTAATATTAAATAATCAGCTTAATATAATAAAATTCAACTATTATCTTGATATATATATATATATATATATATATATATATATATATATATATATATATATATATATATATATATATATATATATATATATATATATATATATATATATATATATATATATATAGACACACACAGATATATATATATATATATATATATATATATATATATATATATATATATATATATATATAATTTGCTATTGTGAAGAAACGTTAGTAGAGATGCTCCTATGATCCACATTTTATGAAGTACATTTTTTTTAATATGTATGGTATGTATAAATATAAAAAAAATATTATTTATTTCAATCATATGTGTAAGTAGATATAAATATATTAATTTTGTTTTTAATAAAAACAAGACACTAGTAAAACTTTCTTTATTTAAAATTAGGTGTGAAAAATTTGAAAATATTAATTTTCTTTTAATATTAACACGAAACTAGTATGTTTACATGAGTGTATTTGTATTATTTCCACTAATATGTTAATAAAGAAGAGACAAATAAAATAAGAGAATGAATGAGAAATGAGACACGGAGTAACTTATTTATGTTAATAAGGTCTGTCATAATTTCAAATGATTTTAAATTTTTTCCCTTTTTAGTTTATAACATCTAAGTTTATAGTTTTGGTACAAGAATAGCCCATATGAAAATTAACTAACAAAGAAGATGAAAAAAATCTTTTATGTAATCCTCATATTTTTATTTTTTTAAAAAATTTATATATATTATTTGTATTAATTGATATTGATATTGATTTATACAATTGGTTGATATATGAGGTCATATGCCAATTCTCAAATTATTTTTTTATTCTTTCTTAATAACATGGACGAATTGTGTCTACATGTCAATTAATGACATCCATTCTATTAAGTCCAACTAACTAATATCACTTTTTTGTCTACATGCAGTACATTTGAACTCTATCATGTTATAACATAATGTAAATTATATTAATACTATAATATAGTATAAATTATACTAATGAAAAGTTAGTATTAAAAGTATATCATTCCTTTGTATTATAGTTAGTATGTTTACACGAGTGTCTTTTGTTTTATTTTCACAGGCATGTTTAATTAGCAGAGAAATATAAAATAAGAGTTAAAATGAGAAATGTGACACGGAGAACTTATTTAAGTTGATAAGATTTGTAATAATATCAAACAATTTTAATTTTTTCTCTCTATTTAGTTATGAAATTCTAAGTTTATGGTCTGGGTAGAAGAATAGCCCACGTGAGAAGTAACTAAAAGAAAAATGCAAAAGATTTATATATATGGTCTATAAATTGATATTGATATTGATTTATACAATTGGTTGATATATGAGGTCATATGTCAATTCTCAAATTCTTTTTTCATTCTTGCTAAATAATATGGACGAATTGTGTCTACATGTCAATTAATAACATCCATTCTATTAAGTCCAACTAACTAATATCACTTTTTTGTCAAAAAGGGTATCCCAATTTATTATTTTGTACATACAGTACATTTGAACTCTATCATGTTATTGCATAATGTAAATTATATTAATGCTATAATATAGTATAAATTATACTAATGGAAAGTTAGTATTAAAAGTAGATCATTCATGTGTATTATAGTTAGTGTTAAACTTTTAATAAAGTTTTGTAAACGGAAAATTAAATTAATTTATTGGTTTTATTACAATTTGTAAATAAATAGATCAAACATATACAAATTCAAAGAACTTTACCATGATCTAGTATTTCAAACCTAATAAAATTTACTAATGCGATTAATATTAAATAATCAGCTTAATATAATAAAATTCAACTATTATCTTGATATATATATATATATATATATATATATATATATATATATATATATATATATATATATATATATATATATATATATATATATATATATATATATATATATATATATATATATATATATATATATATATATATATATATATATATATATATATATATATATATATATATATATATATATATATATATATATATATAGACACACACAGATATATATATATATATAATTTGCAATTGTGAAGAAACGTTAGTAGAGATGCTCCTATGATCCACATTTTATGAAGTACATTTTTTTTAATATGTATGGTATGTATAAATATAAAAAAAATATTATTTATTTCAATCATATGTGTAAGTAGATATAAATATATTAATTTTGTTTTTAATAAAAACAAGACACTAGTAAAACTTTCTTTATTTAAAATTAGGTGTGAAAAATTTGAAAATATTAATTTTCTTTTAATATTAACACAAAACTAGTATGTTTACATGAGTGTATTTGTATTATTTCCACTAATAAGTTAATAAAGAAGAGACAAATAAAATAAGAGAATGAATGAGAAATGAGACACGGAGTAACTTATTTATGTTAATAAGGTCTGTCATAATTTCAAATGATTTTAAATTTTTTCCCTTTTTAGTTTATAACATCTAAGTTTATAGTTTTGGTACAAGAATAGCCCATATGAAAATTAACTAACAAAGAAGATGAAAAAAATCTTTTATGTAATCCTCATATTTTTATTTTTTAAAAAAATTTATATATATTATTTGTATTAATTGATATTGATATTGATTTATACAATTGGTTGATATATGAGGTCATATGCCAATTCTCAAATTATTTTTTTATTCTTTCTTAATAACATGGACGAATTGTGTCTACATGTCAATTAATGACATCCATTCTATTAAGTCCAACTAACTAATATCACTTTTTTGTCTACATGCAGTACATTTGAACTCTATCATGTTATAACATAATGTAAATTATATTAATACTATAATATAGTATAAATTATACTAATGAAAAGTTAGTATTAAAAGTATATCATTCCTTTGTATTATAGTTAGTATGTTTACACGAGTGTCTTTTGTTTTATTTTCACAGGCATGTTTAATTAGCAGAGAAATATAAAATAAGAGTTAAAATGAGAAATGTGACACGGAGAACTTATTTAAGTTGATAAGATTTGTAATAATATCAAACAATTTTAATTTTTTCTCTCTATTTAGTTATGAAATTCTAAGTTTATGGTCTGGGTAGAAGAATAGCCCACGTGAGAAGTAACTAAAAGAAAAATGCAAAAGATTTATATATATGGTCTATAAATTGATATTGATATTGATTTATACAATTGGTTGATATATGAGGTCATATGTCAATTCTCAAATTCTTTTTTCATTCTTGCTAAATAATATGGACGAATTGTGTCTACATGTCAATTAATAACATCCATTCTATTAAGTCCAACTAACTAATATCACTTTTTTGTCAAAAAGGGTATCCCAATTTATTATTTTGTACATACAGTACATTTGAACTCTATCATGTTATTGCATAATGTAAATTATATTAATGCTATAATATAGTATAAATTATACTAATGGAAAGTTAGTATTAAAAGTAGATCATTCATGTGTATTATAGTTAGTGTTAAACTTTTAATAAAGTTTTGTAAACGGAAAATTAAATTAATTTATTGGTTTTATTACAATTTGTAAATAAATAGATCAAACATATACAAATTCAAAGAACTTTACCATGATCTAGTATTTCAAACCTAATAAAATTTACTAATGCGATTAATATTAAATAATCAGCTTAATATAATAAAATTCAACTATTATCTTGATATATATATATATATATATATATATATATATATATATATATATATATATATATATATATATATATATATATATATATATATATATATATATATATATATATATATATATATATATATATATATATATATATATATATATATATATATATATATATATATATATATATATATATATAGACACACACATATATATATATATATATATAATTTGCAATTGTGAAGAAACGTTAGTAGAGATGCTCCTATGATCCACATTTTATGAAGTACATTTTTTTTAATATGTATGGTATGTATAAATATAAAAAAAATATTATTTATTTCAATCATATGTGTAAGTAGATATAAATATATTAATTTTGTTTTTAATAAAAACAAGACACTAGTAAAACTTTCTTTATTTAAAATTAGGTGTGAAAAATTTGAAAATATTAATTTTCTTTTAATATTAACACAAAACTAGTATGTTTACATGAGTGTATTTGTATTATTTCCACTAATAAGTTAATAAAGAAGAGACAAATAAAATAAGAGAATGAATGAGAAATGAGACACGGAGTAACTTATTTATGTTAATAAGGTCTGTCATAATTTCAAATGATTTTAAATTTTTTCCCTTTTTAGTTTATAACATCTAAGTTTATAGTTTTGGTACAAGAATAGCCCATATGAAAATTAACTAACAAAGAAGATGAAAAAAATCTTTTATGTAATCCTCATATTTTTATTTTTTTAAAAAATTTATATATATTATTTGTATTAATTGATATTGATATTGATTTATACAATTGGTTGATATATGAGGTCATATGCCAATTCTCAAATTATTTTTTTATTCTTTCTTAATAACATGGACGAATTGTGTCTACATGTCAATTAATGACATCCATTCTATTAAGTCCAACTAACTAATATCACTTTTTTGTCTACATGCAGTACATTTGAACTCTATCATGTTATAACATAATGTAAATTATATTAATACTATAATATAGTATAAATTATACTAATGAAAAGTTAGTATTAAAAGTATATCATTCCTTTGTATTATAGTTAGTATGTTTACACGAGTGTCTTTTGTTTTATTTTCACAGGCATGTTTAATTAGCAGAGAAATATAAAATAAGAGTTAAAATGAGAAATGTGACACGGAGAACTTATTTAAGTTGATAAGATTTGTAATAATATCAAACAATTTTAATTTTTTCTCTCTATTTAGTTATGAAATTCTAAGTTTATGGTCTGGGTAGAAGAATAGCCCACGTGAGAAGTAACTAAAAGAAAAATGCAAAAGATTTATATATATGGTCTATAAATTGATATTGATATTGATTTATACAATTGGTTGATATATGAGGTCATATGTCAATTCTCAAATTCTTTTTTCATTCTTGCTAAATAATATGGACGAATTGTGTCTACATGTCAATTAATAACATCCATTCTATTAAGTCCAACTAACTAATATCACTTTTTTGTCAAAAAGGGTATCCCAATTTATTATTTTGTACATACAGTACATTTGAACTCTATCATGTTATTGCATAATGTAAATTATATTAATGCTATAATATAGTATAAATTATACTAATGGAAAGTTAGTATTAAAAGTAGATCATTCATGTGTATTATAGTTAGTGTTAAACTTTTAATAAAGTTTTGTAAATGGAAAATTAAATTAATTTATTGGTTTTATTACAATTTGTAAATAAATAGATCAAACATATACAAATTCAAAGAACTTTACCATGATCTAGTATTTCAAACCTAATAAAATTTACTAATGCGATTAATATTAAATAATCAGCTTAATATAATAAAATTCAACTATTATCTTGATATATATATATATATATATATATATATATATATATATATATATATATATATATATATATATATATATATATATATATATATATATATATATATATATATATATATATATATATATATATATATATATATATATATATATATATATATATATATATATATATATATATATATATATATATATATATATATATATATATATATATATATATATATATATATATAGACACACACAGATATATATATATATAATTTGCAATTGTGAAGAAACGTTAGTAGAGATGCTCCTATGATCCACATTTTATGAAGTACATTTTTTTTAATATGTATGGTATGTATAAATATAAAAAAAATATTATTTATTTCAAACATATGTGTAAGTAGATATAAATATATTAATTTTGTTTTTAATAAAAACAAGACACTAGTAAAACTTTCTTTATTTAAAATTAGGTGTGAAAAATCAGAAAAATATTAATTTTGTTTTAATATTAACACGAAACTAGTATGTTTACATGAGTGTATTTGTATTATTTCCACTAATATGTTAATAAAGAAGAGACAAATAAAATAAGAGAATGAATCAGAAATGAGACACGGAGTAACTTATTTATGTTAATAAGGTATGTCATAATTTCAAATGATTTTAAATTTTTTCCCTTTTTAGTTTATAACATCTAAGTTTATAATTTTGGTACAAGAACAGCCCATATGAAAATTAACTAACAAAGAAGATCAAAAAAAATCTTTTATGTGATCCTCATAATTTTATTTTTTAAAAAATTTATATATATTATTTGTATTAATTGATATTGATATTGATTTATACAATTGGTTGATATATGAGGTCATATGTCAATTCTCAAATTATTTTTTTATTCTTTCTGAATATCATGGACGAATTGTGTCTACATGTCAATTAATGACATCCATTCTATTAAGTCCAACTAACTAATATCACTTTTTTGTCTACATGCAGTACATTTGAACTCTATCATGTTATAACATAATGTAAATTATATTAATAATATAATATAGTATAAATTATACTAATGAAAAGTTAGTATTAAAAGTATATCATTCATATGTATTATAGTTAGTATGTTTACACGAGTGTCTTTTGTTTTATTTTCACAGGCATGTTTAATTAGCACAGAGAACTTATTTAAGTTGATAAGATTTGTAATAATATCAAACAATTTTAATTTTTTTTGTCTATTTAGTTATGAAATTCTAAGTTTATGGTCTGGGTAGAAGAATAGCCCACGTGAGAAGTAACTAAAAGAAAAATGCAAAAGATTTATATATGGTCTATAAATTGATATTGATATTGATTTATACAATTGGTTGATATATGAGGTCATATGTCAATTCTCAAATTCTTTTTTCATTCTTGCTAAATAATATGGACGAATTGTGTCTACATGTCAATTAATGACATCCATTCTATTGAGTAAAACTAACTAATATCACTTTTTTGTCAAAAGGGTATCCCAATTTATTATTTTGTACATACAGTACATTTGAACTCTATCATGTTATAGCATAATGTAAATTATATTAATGCTATAATATAGTATAAATTATACTAATGAAAAGTTAGTATTAAAAGTAGATCACTCCTGTGTATTATAGTTAGTGTTAAACTTTTAATAAAGTTTTGTAAACGGAAAATTAAATTAATTTATTGGTTTTATTACAATTTGTAAATAAATAGATCAAACATATACAAATTGAAATAACTTTACCATGATCTAGTATTTCAAACTTAATAAAATTTACTAATGCGATTAATATTAAATAATCAGCTTAATATAATAAAATTTAACTATTATCTTTATCTCATTTACATATTCCAAAATGTATTGAATATATATATATATATTTTATATTTCAGGTCAAGTAAAAATCTTTATATATATATATATATATATATATATATATATATATATATATATATATATATATATATATATATATATATATATATATATATATATATATATATATATATATATATATATATATATATATATATATATATATATATATATATATATATATATATGTTGCACCCTAAAATTTGACCAACCAATTCCTGTATTTGGCTTATGTTTCGACTCATTTCATTTCGCATCTGCATACCGCATGCATTGCACTTTTTCAGTCAGATTGACTTTATCGGGATTACAGCCCTCTCCTGTGCTCTTCCCGGTATTTTCAGCTCTTGCTGTTGTTTTTGAGAACATTTCAGAGCCCGGTTTTTATCGTTTATTTCGTTGTATTCGCGCATCTTTTTTTTTCTAATTGATTTAATTGGTTCTATTGCATTTTTAGATTTTTTTTCCTTATTTTCTAGAATTTTTAAATAGTTTTAATAGGATAACTCTTTTTTCTAGAGTTTTTTAAATAGATTTAAATAGGTTTAATAGTTTTTTTTCTATTTTTTATTGGTTTAGAAATTAACAGAGTAATTTCTTGTTAGATATTAATTGGCTTGCTTAGATTTTAATAGATCTTAAATGAATTTTTAGATGTAATTCTTTTTAATAGAAATTTTATAGATTTAATTTCTTTTTAGGATTAATTAGATATTAGTTAGGATATTAATCTTTTTTTTAGATTAATCATCTCTTATGGGATATTAATCATTTTTAGTTAGTTTAATTAGCATTTCTTAATTAGGAAGTCTTAATTGTCGTTTGGTTTTTAATTAGCTTTAATTGTCCGCTTTAATCATCTTAGTTGCATTTAATTAGCAGAATTACTTGCATCAGTTTATTTAATTGAGTTTTAATTGGATCTTTAAATTGAGTCAGATTAATCATGTGTTGATCAGGTCTAGTGGGCTAGGTGGCCATTTTGGAGGCCCAAATTCATGCTGCCACGTGTCACCATATAAATAGCACACATGTTCTCTCTCTCTCTCCAGGACACATCACACTTCGCTGACACCTCACTCTTGCACGTGGCACATCCCCACTCTCCCTCTGCATGCATAGTGCCACGCGTCCCACCTGCTTCACCCCTCACCAGCCGGCATGCAAACCGCCAGAGGCGGTCGCCGGAAAAATCAAAGTAACCCTGTAACTGTCGCCGGAATCCACAACCGTCACCGGAGAACTGAATCTTCATCCAACTCCTCGCTGGAAACTTCACCAAATTTCCAGATCCACCATGTTCTTCAACAACCTTCAACGATGTTCATTATTTCCCCAGAAATCTGCACCAATCATTTTCCAAAAAATCCAAAACTCCATCAAGCATGCTCTTCAATCTTCAAACAGTTTCCAGATCCCTTCCGATCTTCATCACCTTCGATCAAGTTCTTCAGAGAATTATCTAGAAATATGCTCATACGTTTTCATTATATCTTCCTCAGATCTTTTTCAAGATCTTCGTCCATCACCATTTTTTTCTAGAAAACGTCATCAAATTCATCAAGGGATCAAGATCTTCAACTGCTCAACAATGTTCCGGTAACGGTTTCTTCGTTATTTAGTTTTCTTCATCACCTTCGTTCATCTGCTTTCCAGCCATGTTCTTGAACGACCATTCCAGAATCTTCATTAACTTCAACGAAGCTTCACAAGCTTCAGATATGGATCCATGATTCAAGTCGCGAGCAAGATCATCAACGAACTCGTCGAGCCTTCAAACGTGCATCGAGTCTTCAGCTCGTGTTCATCTGGTTTTAGATCTCCAACAGAAAATACTCAACCGTCATCGTCCATTCCTCAAGAAGCTTCTAGAAGGTTGTACGAACTCCATCGTCTCTGAACAACCTTTAGCATACCTTCATCATCAGCATGCATCCATAGACCTTCAAACCAACTCCTCAGAATTTCAAACGAACTCCTTAAGAATCAACTCTTCACTAACAGGTCTACGATTCACACGAGCTTCTGGAGGTAACCGGTATTTTGATTTTGGTTAGTTCGATTTCAAGATGAACAGATTGTGTGGTGTTTAACTTAGGCGAAGGAGCTGAACTGGATTGATGAGGTTTGGTTAAGGTCGGAGGTAACGGCGGCAGATTGAGGGAGGAGAAGACTAGGGTTTTAGAATGGAGTTTGGACGAAGGAGAGGAAAAACCTCGTGGACTTGAGACGTTGGGCCTTGGGCCCAATTGTTTCAGTGTTGTTTGTTGGACTCACACCCTCCATTTTGCTTGTTTACACATCCCCTTTCCTTACTATTTTTGTTACGGATGGGCTGGGCCCAATAACAACAAACGTTTTTCCATTTACACCTCCGTTTCACCAATACACCCCCCAGTTTTCCCCTTGTGTTTTTTATGTGTTTTTGGTTATTGTATTGTGGGTTGGGCCCAGTGGGTTTCTTTTAAGCTTACACCCCTGTTTTCAGGTTGTACCCATTCCCTTTACATTTTTTGATTTCTCTTGTAGTGGATGTTTGATTGTAATAATTGTAGTTTTTATTTTTCTATTTTCTTTTAGGGATTATAGTCATAGTGTAGAATATTATTACCTTTTTAATATAGATTTTTATATTTTTTAGAATTTATATTCTATTTTTCTTATAGGATATTATAGAAATTTTAGTATAGAATTTTTCATTCTATTTTCTTTATAGCAAATTATAGAATATTGTGCATAGGATTTTATTCTATTTTCTGTATGCATTTCCTTGTATTTCTTTAGAATATTTTCTAGTAGAAATTAATTGCCGTTTTTTAGGAGTAGCATATTATTTCCATTTGTCGTTAGATTTCTCTTCTTATTTCTTTCTTATCCGATTTTATATCTGATTTTATTTTTGGCTGGCCGTGTGACGTGATTCAATTGGAGAATGATTGTCAGTATCATTTCTCTATCTTGTCTTTGACACGGATATCAATACGCTACCTATCAGAGTTCGATTTCTCGTATAAGTTGAACCATGACGGTCTAAGCGTTACATTAGTTCTAATTCGAGCGTCATCATCAAGGACCCAGAGAGGAGAAGATTGGAATGGAGCTTGCGCGCATGTCAAGAGCCAACGGAGCCGCTTCGTTCGACATCATCTTTCCTATTCGAGTTTTCGTGTAACCGTCGAGTGTTGTGAGCTGTGGCGTTAGATACGTGGGAAATGACAATCGAGCGGTCTCCCCTCGATTGTTTAGAGTGTTTAGTATGGTACCATTTGGGTGACATATGACACATTCGCTCCTACGCGTTAGGTTCTTGCGTGTGTGTCCCGAGTTCCTTCCCGTTTGGGCGTATGCCTGCTTCCTCTTTGTTCTCGCCCCCGTGCGATTGAAACCCTTTCCTCTCGCATTCAGGCGATTGAGACCCCTTCTCTTGCCCCTGTGAAATCGAGAATTGCTTTTCGTGCGTCGAACTACGTTTGCTCTGATCTCTCGTACCAGACGAGAGTACGTAGGCATAGGATGCGATATCCTAGGGAGCTCCCTTTTCCCTTTTTGCTGTAGTTGGCTGAACTACAACTGCTCTGATTTCTCGTACCAGACGATAATATGTAGGCATAGGATGCGACATGCTAGCGAGCACACTAACGACTAAGTTCTCTGTTCTCTCGCTGCTGTGCGATCAAGACTTTCCCACTGACGACTAATTTTCCCTTTCTCATATGAAAATTAACTAACAAAGAAGATGAAAAAAATCTTTTATGTGATCCTCATATTTTTATTTTTTAAAAAATTTATATATATTATTTGTATTAATTGATATTGATATTGATTTATACAATTGGTTGATATATGAGGTCATATGCCAATTCTCAAATTATTTTTTTATTCTTTCTGAATAACATGGACGAATTGTGTCTACATGTCAATTAATGACATCCATTCTATTAAGTCCAACTAACTAATATCACTTTTTTGTCTACATGCAGTACATTTGAACTCTATCATGTTATAATATAATCTAAATTATATTAATACTATAATATAGTATAAATTATACTAATGAAAAGTTAGTATTAAAAGTATATCATTCCTATGTATTATAGTTAGTATGTTTACACGAGTGTCTTTTGTTTTATTTTCACAGGCATGTTTAATTAGCGGAGAAATATAAAATAAGAGTTAAAATGAGAAATGTGACACAGAGAACTTATTTAAGTTGATAAGATTTGTAATAATATCAAACAATTTTAATTTTTTTTCTCTATTTAGTTATGAAATTCTAAGTTTATGGTCTGGGTAGAAGAATAGCCCACGTGAGAAGTAACTAAAAGAAAAATGCAGTAGATTTATATATATGGTCTATAAATTGATATTGATATTGATTTATACAATTGGTTGATATATGAGGTCATATGTCAATTCTCAAATTCTTTTTTCATTCTTGCTAAATAATATGGATGAATTGTGTCTACATGTCAATTAATGACATCCATTCTATTAAGTCCAACTAACTAATATCACTTTTTTGTCAAAAGGGTATCCCAATTTATTATTTTGTACATACAGTACATTTGAACTCTATCATGTTATAGCATAATGTAAATTATATTAATGCTATAATATAGTATAAATTATACTAATGAAAAGTTAGTATTAAAAGTAGATCATTCCTGTGTATTATAGTTTGTGTTAAACTTTTAATAAAGTTTTGTAAACGGAAAATTAAATTAATTTAATTGTTTTATTACAATTTGTAAATAAATAGATCAAACAGATACAAATTCAAATAACTTTACCATGATCTATTATTTCAAACCTAATAAAATTTACTAATGCGATTAATATTAAATAATCAGCTTAATATAATAAAATTCAACTATTATCTTGATCATATATATATATATATATATATATATATATATATATATATATATATATATATATATATATATATATATATATATATATATATATATATATATATATATATATATATATATATATATATATATATATATATATATATATATATATATATATATATATATATATATATATATATATATATATAATTTGCAATTGTGAAGAAACGTTAGTAGAGATGCTCCTATGATCCACATTTTATGAAGTACATTTTTTTAATATGTATGGTATGTATAAATATAAAAAAAAAATATTATTTATTTCAAACATATGTGTAAGTAGATATAAATATATTAATTTTGTTTTAAATAAAAACAAGACACTAGTAAAACTTTCTTTATTTAAAATTAGGTGTGAAAAATTAGAAAAATATTAATTTTCTTTTAATATTAACACGAAACTAGTATGTTTACATGAGTGTATTTGTATTATTTCCACTAATATGTTAATAAAGAAGAGACAAATAAAATAAGAGAATGAATGAGAAATGAGACACGGAGTAACTTATTTATGTTAATAAGGTCTGTCATAATTTCAAATGATTTTAAATTTTTTCCCTTTTTAGTTTATAACATCTAAGTTTATAGTTTTGGTACAAGAACAGCCCATATGAAAATTAACTAACAAAGAAGATGAAAAAAAATCTTTTATGTGATCCTCATATTTTTATTTTTTAAAAAATTTATATATATTATTTGTATTAATTGATATTGATATTGATTTATACAATTGGTTGATATATGAGGTCATATGCCAATTCTCAAATTATTTTTTTATTTTTTCTGAATAACATGGACGAATTGTGTCTACATGTCAATTAATGACATCCATTCTATTAAGTCCAACTAACTAATATCACTTTTTTGTCTACATGCAGTACATTTGAACTCTATCATGTTATAATATAATGTAAATTATATTAATACTATAATATAGTATAAATTATACTAATGAAAAGTTAGTATTAAAAGTATATCATTCCTATGTATTATAGTTAGTATGTTTACACGAGTGTCTTTTGTTTTATTTTCACAGGCATGTTTAATTAGCAGAGAAATATAAAATAAGAGTTAAAATGAGAAATGTGACACGGAGAACTTATTCAAGTTGATAAGATTTGTAATAATATCAAAAAATTTTAATTTTTTTTCTCTATTTAGTTATGAAATTCTAAGTTTATGGTCTGGGTAGAAGAATAGCCCACGTGAGAAGTAACTAAGAGAAAAATGCAAAAGATTTATATATATGGTCTATAAATTGATATTGATATTGATTTATACAATTGGTTGATATATGAGGTCATATGTCAATTCTCAAATTCTTTTTTCATTCTTGCTAAATAATATGGACGAATTGTGTCTACATGTCAATTAATGACATCCGTTCTATTAAGTCCAACTAACTAATATCACTTTTTTGTCAAAAGGGTATCCCAATTTATTATTTTGTACATACAGTACATTTGAACTCTATCATGTTATAGCATAATGTAAATTATATTAATGCTATAATATAGTATAAATTATACTAATGAAAAGTTAGTATTAAAAGTAGATCATTCCTGTGTATTATAGTTAGTGTTAAACTTTTAATAAAGTTTTGTAAACGGAAAATTAAATTAATTTATTGGTTTTATTACAATTTGTAAATAAATAGATCAAACATATACAAATTCAAAGAACTTTACCATGATCTAGTATTTCAAACCTAATAAAATTTACTAATGCGATTAATATTAAATAATCAGCTTAATATAATAAAACTCAACTATTATATTGATCATATATATATATATATATATATATATATATATATATATATCTATATATATATATATATATATATATCTATATATATATATATATATATATATATTTTCATAGACACATATATATATATATATATATATATATATATATATATATATATATATATATATATATATATATATATATATATATATATATATATATATATATATATATATATATATATATATATATATATATATATATATATATAATTTGCAATTATGAAGAAACGTTAGTAGAGATACTCCTATGATCCACATTTTATGAAGTACATTTTTTTTAATATGTATGGTATGTATAAATATAAAAAAAATATTATTTATTTCAAACATATGTGTAAGTAGATATAAATATATTAATTTTGTTTTTAATAAAATCAAGACACTAGTAAAACTTTCTTTATTTAAAATTAGGAGTGAAAAATTAGAAAAATATTAATTTTGTTTTAATATTAACACGAAACTAGTATGTTTACATGAGTGTATTTGTATTATTTCCATATGTTAATAAAGAAGAGACAAATAAAATAAGAGAATGAATGAGAAATGAGACACGGAGTAACTTATTTATGTTAATAAGGTCAGTCATAATTTCAAATGATTTTAAATTTTTTCCCTTTTTAGTTTATAACATCTAAGATTATAGTTTTGGTACAAGAACAACCCATATGAAAATTAACTAACAAAGAAGATGAAAAAAATCTTTTATGTGATCCTCATATTTTTATTTTTTAAAAAATTTATATATATTATTTGTATTAATTGATATTGATATTGATTTATACAATTGGTTTATATATGAGGTCATATGCCAGTTCTCAAATTATTTTTTTATTCTTTCTGAATAACATGGACGAATTGTGTCTACATGTCAATTAATGACATCCATTCTATTAAGTCCAACTAACTAATATCACTTTTTTGTCTACATGCAGTACATTTGAACTCTATCATGTTATAACATAATGTAAATTATATTAATACTATAATATAGTATAAATTATACTAATGAAAAGTTAGTATTAAAAGTATATCATTCCTATGTATTATAGTTAGTATGTTTACACGAGTGTCTTTTGTTTTATTTTCACAGGCATGTTTAATTAGCAGAGAAATATAAAATAAGATTTAAAATGAGAAATGTGACACGGAGAACTTATTTAAGTTTATAAGATTTGTAATAATATCAAACAATTTTAATTTTTTTTCTCTATTTAGTTATGAAATTCTAAGTTTATGGTCTGGGTAGAAGAATAGCCCACGTGAGAAGTAACTAAAAGAAAAATGCAAAAGATTTATATATATGGTCTATAAATTGATATTGATATTGATTTATACAATTGGTTGATATATGAGGCCATATGTCAATTCTCAAATTCTTTTTTCATTCTTGCTAAATAATATGGACGAATTGTGTCTACATGTCAATTAATGACATCCATTCTATTAAGTCCAACTAACTAATATCACTTTTTTGTCAAAAGGGTATCCCAATTTATTATTTTGTACATACAGTACATTTGAACTCTATCATGGTATAGCATAATGTAAATTATATTAAAGCTATAATATAGTATAAATTATACTAATGAAAAGTTAGTATTAAAAGTAGATCATTCTTGTGTATTATAGTTAGTGTTAAACTTTTAATAAAGTTTTGTAAACGGAAAATTAAATTAATTTATTGGTTTTATTACAATTTGTAAATAAATAGATCAAACATATACAAATTCAAAGAACTATACCATGATCTAGTATTTCAAACCTAATAAAATTTACTAATGCGATTAATATTAAATAATCAGCTTAATATAATAAAACTCAACTATTATCTTGATCATATATATATATATATATATATATATATATATATATATATATATATATATATATATATATATATATATATATATATATATATATATATATATATATATATATATATATATATATATATATATATATATATATATATATATTCATAGACACTTATATATATATATATATATATATATATATATATATATATATATATATATATATATATATATATATATATATATATATATATATATATATATATATATATATATATATATATATATATATATATATATATATATATATATATATATATATATAATTTGCAATTATGAAGAAACGTTAGTAGAGATACTCCTATGATCCACATTTTATGAGGTACATTTTTTTTTAATATGTATGGTATGTATAAATATAAAAAAAATATTATTTATTTCAAACATATGTGTAAGTAGATATAAATATATTAATTTTGTTTTTAATAAAAACAAGACACTAGTAAAACTTTCTTTATTTAAAATTAGGTGTGAAAAATTAGAAAAATATTAATTTTGTTTTAATATTAACACGAAACTAGTATGTTTACATGAGTGTATTTGTATTATTTCCACTAATATGTTAATAAAGAAGAGACAAATAAAATAAGAGAATGAATGAGAAATGAGACACGGAGTAACTTATTTATGTTAATAAGGTCTGTCATAATTTCAAATGATTTTAAATTTTTTCCCTTTTTAGTTTGTAACATCTAAGATTATAGTTTTGGTACAAGAACAACCCATATGAAAATTAACTAACAAAGAAGATGAAAAAAATCTTTTATGTGATCCTCATATTTTTATTTTTTAAAAAATTTATATATATTATTTGTATTAATTGATATTGATATTGATTTATACAATTGGTTGATATATGAGGTCATATGCCAGTTCTCAAATTATTTTTTTATTCTTTCTGAATAACATGGACGAATTGTGTCTAAATGTCAATTAATGACATCCATTCTATTAAGTCCAACTAATTAATATCACTTTTTTGTCTACATGCAGTACATTTGAACTCTATCATGTTATAACATAATGTAAATTATATTAATACTATAATATAGTATAAATTATACTAATGAAAAGTTAGTATTAAAAGTATATCATTCCTATGTATTATAGTTAGTATGTTTACACGAGTGTCTTTTGTTTTATTTTCACAGGCATGTTTAATTAGCAGAGAAATATAAAATAAGATTTAAAATGAGAAATGTGACACGGAGAACTTATTTAAGTTTATAAGATTTGTAATAATATCAAACAATTTTAATTTTTTTTCTCTATTTAGTTATGAAATTCTAAGTTTATGGTCTGGGTAGAAGAATAGCCCACGTGAGAAGTAACTAAAAGAAAAATGCAAAAGATTTATATATATGGTCTATAAATTGATATTGATATTGATTTATACAATTGGTTGATATATGAGGTCATATGTCAATTCTCAAATCCTTTTTTGATTCTTGCTAAATAATATGGACGAATTGTGTCTACATGTCAATTAATGACATCCATTCTATTAAGTCCAACAAACTAATATCACTTTTTTGTCAAAAGGGTATCCCAATTTATTATTTTGTACATACAGTACATTTGAACTCTATCATGGTATAGCATAATGTAAATTATATTAATGCTATAATATAGTATAAATTATACTAATGAAAAGTTAGTATTAAAAGTAGATCATTCCTGTGTATTATAGTTAGTGTTAAACTTTTAATAAAGTTTTGTAAACGGAAAATTAAATTAATTTATTGGTTTTATTACAATTTGTAAATAAATAGATCAAACATATACAAATTCAAAGAACTTTACCATGATCTATTATTTCAAACCTAATAAAATTTACTAATGCGATTAATATTAAATAATCAGCTTAATATAATAAAATTCAACTATTATCTTGATCATATATATATATATATATATATATATATATATATATATATATATATATATATATATATATATATATATATATATATATATATATATATATATATATATATATATATATATATATATATATATATATATATATATATATATATATATATATATATATATATATATATATATATATATATATATATATATATATATATATATATATATATATATATATATATATATATATATATATATAATTTGCAATTGTGAAGAAACGTTAGTAGAGATGCTCCTATGATCCACATTTTATGAAGTACATTTTTTTTAATATGTATGGTATGTATAAATATAAAAAAAATATTATTTATTTCAAACATATGTGTAAGTAGATATAAATATATTAATTTTGTTTTTAATAAAAACAAGACACTAGTAAAACTTTCTTTATTTAAAATTAGGAGTGAAAAATTAGAAAAATATTAATTTTGTTTTAATATTAACACAAAACTAGTATGTTTACCTGAGTGTATTTGTATTATTTCCACTAATATGTTAATAAAGAAGAGACAAATAAAATAAGAGAATGAATGAGAAATGAGACACAGAGTAACTTATTTATGTTAATAAGGTCAGTCATAATTTCAAATGATTTTAAATTTTTTCCCTTTTTAGTTTATAACATCTAAGTTTATAGTTTTGGTACAAGAACAGCCCATATGAAAATTAACTAACAAAGAAGATGAAAAAAATCTTTTATGTGATCCTCATATTTTTATTTTTAAAAAATTTATATATATTATTTGTATTAATTGATATTGATATTGATTTATACAATTGGTTGATATATGAGGTCATATGCCAATTCTCAAATTATTTTTTTATTCTTTCTGAATAACATGGACGAATTGTGTCTACATGTCAATTAATAACATCCATTCTATTAAGTCCAACTAACTAATATCACTTTTTGTCTACATGCAGTACATTTGAACTCTATCATGTTATAACATAATGTAAATTATATTAATACTATAATATAGTATAAATTATACTAATGAAAAGTTAGTATTAAAAGTATATCATTCCTATGTATTATAGTTAGTATGTTTACACGAGTGTCTTTTGTTTTATTTTCACAAGCATGTTTAATTAGCAGAGAAATATAAAATAAGATTTAAAATGAGAAATGTGACACGGAGAACTTATTTAAGTTGATAAGATTTGTAATAATATCAAACAATTTTAATTTTTTTTCTCTATTTAGTTATGAAATTCTAAGTTTATGGTCTGGGTAGAAGAATAGCCCACGTGAGAAGTAACTAAAAGAAAAATGCAAAAGATTTATATATATGGTCTATAAATTGATATTGATATTGATTTATACAATTGGTTGATATATGAGGTCATATGTCAATTCTCAAATCCTTTTTTGATTCTTGCTAAATAATATGGACGAATTGTGTCTACATGTCAATTAATGACATCCATTCTATTAAGTCCAACTAACTAATATCACTTTTTTGTCAAAAGGGTATCCCAATTTATTATTTTGTACATACAGTACATTTGAACTCTATCATGGTATAGCATAATGTAAATTATATTAATGCTATAATATAGTATAAATTATACTAATGAAAAGTTAGTATTAAAAGTAGATCATTCCTGTGTATTATAGTTAGTGTTAAACTTTTAATAAAGTTTTGTAAACGGAAAATTAAATTAATTTATTGGTTTTATTACAATTTGTAAATAAATAGATCAAACATATACAAATTCAAAGAACTTTACCATGATCTATTATTTCAAACCTAATAAAATTTACTAATGCGATTAATATTAAATAATCAGCTTAATATAATAAAATTCAACTATTATCTTGATCAGATATATATATATATATATATATATATATATATATATATATATATATATATATATATATATATATATATATATATATATATATATATATATATATATATATATATATATATATATATATATATAATTTGCAATTGTGAAGAAACGTTAGTAGAGATGCTCCTATGATCCACATTTTATGAAGTACATTTTTTTTAATATGTATGGTATGTATAAATATAAAAAAAATATTATTTATTTCAAACATATGTGTAAGTAGATATAAATATATTAATTTTGTTTTTAATAAAAACAAGACACTAGTAAAACTTTCTTTATTTAAAATTAGGAGTGAAAAATTAGAAAAATATTAATTTTGTTTTAATATTAACACAAAACTAGTATGTTTACATGAGTGTATTTGTATTATTTCCACTAATATGTTAATAAAGAAGAGACAAATAAAATAAGAGAATGAATGAGAAATGAGACACAGAGTAACTTATTTATGTTAATAAGGTCAGTCATAATTTCAAATGATTTTAAATTTTTTCCCTTTTTAGTTTATAACATCTAAGTTTATAGTTTTGGTACAAGAACAGCCCATATGAAAATTAACTAACAAAGAAGATGAAAAAAATCTTTTATGTGATCCTCATATTTTTATTTTTTAAAAAATTTATATATATTATTTGTATTAATTGATATTGATATTGATTTATACAATTGGTTGATATATGAGGTCATATGCCAATTCTCAAATTATTTTTTTATTCTTTCTGAATAACATGGACGAATTGTGTCTACATGTCAATTAATAACATCCATTCTATTAAGTCCAACTAACTAATATCACTTTTTGTCTACATGCAGTACATTTGAACTCTATCATGTTATAACATAATGTAAATTATATTAATACTATAATATAGTATAAATTATACTAATGAAAAGTTAGTATTAAAAGTATATCATTCCTATGTATTATAGTTAGTATGTTTACACGAGTGTCTTTTGTTTTATTTTCACAGCCATGTTTAATTAGCAGAGAAATATAAAATAAGAGTTAAAATGAGAAATGTGACACGGAGAACTTATTTAAGTTGATAAGATTTGTAATAATATCAAACAATTTTAATTTTTTTTTCTCTATTTAGATATGAAATCATAAGTTTATGGTCTGGGTAGAAGAATAGCCCACGTGAGAAGTAACTAAAAGAAAAATGCAATAGATTTATATATATGGACTATAAATTGATATTAATATTGATTTATACAATTGGTTGATATATGAGGTCATATGTCAATTCTCAAATTCTTTTTTCATTCTTGCAAAATAATATGGACGAATTGTGTCTACATGTCAATTAATGACATCCATTCTATTAAGTCCAACTAACTAATATCATTTTTTTGTCAAAAGGGTATCCTAATTTATTATTTTGTACATACAGTACATTTGAACTCTATCATGTTATAGCATAATGTAAATTATATTAATGCTATAATATAGTATAAATTATACTAATGAAAAATTAGTATTAAAAGTAAATCATTCCTGTGTATTATAGTTAGTGTTAAACTTTTAATAAAGTTTTGTAAACGGAAAATTAAATTAATTTATTGGTTTTATTACAATTTGTAAATAAATAGATCAAACATATACAAATTCAAAGAACTTTACCATGATCTATTATTTCAAACCTAATAAAATTTACTAATGCGATTAATATTAAATAATCAGCTTAATATAATAAAATCCAACTATTATCTTGATCATATATATATATATATATATATATATATATATATATATATATATATATATATATATATATATATATATATATATATATATATATATATATATATATATATATATATATATATATATATATATATATATATATATATATATAATTTGCAATTGTGAAGAAACGTTAGTAGAGATGCTCCTATGATCCACATTTTATGAAGTACATTTATTTTAATATGTATGGTATGTATAAATATAAAAAAAATATTATTTATTTCAAACATATGTGTAAGTAGATATAAATATATTAATTTTGTTTTTAATAAAAACAAGACACTAGTAAAACTTTCTTTATTTAAAATTAGGTGTGAAAAATTAGAAAAATATTAATTTTGTTTTAATATTAACACGAAACTAGTATGTTTACATGAGTGTATTTGTATTATTTCCACTAATATCTTAATAAAGAAGAGACAAATAAAATAAGAGAATGAATGAGAAATGAGACACAGAGTAACTTATTTATGTTAATAAGGTCAGTCATAATTTCAAATGATTTTAAATTTTTTCCCTTTTTAGTTTATAACATCTAAGTTTATAGTTTTGGTACAAGAACAGCACATATGAAAATTAACTAACAAAGAAGATGAAAAAAATCTTTTATGTGATCCTCATATTTTTATTTTTTAAAAAATTTATATATATTATTTGTATTAATTGATATTGATATTGATTTATACAATTGGTTGATATATGAGGTCATATGCCAATTCTCAAATTATTTTTTTATTCTTTCTGAATAACATGGACGAATTGTGTCTACATGTCAATTAATGACATCCATTCTATTAAGTCCAACTAACTAATATCACTTTTTTGTCTACATGCAGTACATTTGAACTCTATCATGTTATAACATAATGTAAATTATATTAATACTATAATATAGTATAAATTATACTAATGAAAAGTTAGTATTAAAAGTATATCATTCCTATGTATTATAGTTAGTATGTTTACACGAGTGTCTTTTGTTTTATTTTCACAGCCATGTTTAATTAGCAGAGAAATATAAAATAAGAGTTAAAATGAGAAATGTGACACGGAGAACTTATTTAAGTTGATAAGATTTGTAATAATATCAAACAATTTTAATTTTTTTTCTCTATTTAGATATGAAATCATAAGTTTATGGTCTGGGTAGAAGAATAGCCCACGTGAGAAGTAACTAAAAGAAAAATGCAATAGATTTATATATATGGACTATAAATTGATATTAATATTGATTTATACAATTGGTTGATATATGAGGTCATATGTCAATTCTCAAATTCTTTTTTCATTCTTGCAAAATAATATGGACGACTTGTGTCTACATGTCAATTAATGACATCCATTCTATTAAGTCCAACTAACTAATATCATTTTTTTGTCAAAAGGGTATCCTAATTTATTATTTTGTACATACAGTACATTTGAACTCTATCATGTTATAGCATAATGTAAATTATATTAATGCTATAATATAGTATAAATTATACTAATGAAAAATTAGTATTAAAAGTAAATCATTCCTGTGTATTATAGTTAGTGTTAAACTTTTAATAAAGTTTTGTAAACGGAAAATTAAATTAATTTATTGGTTTTATTACAATTTGTAAATAAATAGATCAAACATATACAAATTCAAAGAACTTTACCATGATCTATTATTTCAAACCTAATAAAATTTACTAATGCGATTAATATTAAATAATCAGCTTAATATAATAAAATCCAACTATTATTTTGATCAGATATATATATATATATATATATATATATATATATATATATATATATATATATATATATATATATATATATATATATATATATATATATATATATATATATATATATATATATATATATATATATATATATATATATATATATATATATATATAGACACACACACATATATATATATATATATATATATATATATATATATATATATATATATATATATATATATAATTTGCAATTATGAAGAAACGTTAGTAGAGATGCTCCTATGATCCACATTTTATGAAGTACATTTATTTTAATATGTATGGTATGTATAAATATAAAAAAAATATTATTTATTTCAAACATATGTGTAAGTAGATATAAATATATTAATTTTGTTTTTAATAAAAACAAGACACTAGTAAAACTTTCTTTATTTAAAATTAGGTGTGAAAAATTAGAAAAATATTAATTTTGTTTTAATATTAACACGAAACTAGTATGTTTACATGAGTGTATTTGTATTATTTCCACTAATATGTTAATAAAGAAGAGACAAATAAAATAAGAGAATGAATGAGAAATGAGACACAGAGTAACTTATTTATGTTAATAAGGTCAGTCATAATTTCAAATGATTTTAAATTTTTTCCCTTTTTAGTTTATAACATCTAAGTTTATAGTTTTGGTACAAGAACAGCACATATGAAAATTAACTAACAAAGAAGATGAAAAAAATCTTTTATGTGATCCTCATATTTTTATTTTTTAAAAAATTTATATATATTATTTGTATTAATTGATATTGATATTGATTTATACAATTGGTTGATATATGAGGTCATATGCCAATTCTCAAATTATTTTTTTATTCTTTCTGAATAACATGGACGAATTGTGTCTACATGTCAATTAATGACATCCATTCTATTAAGTCCAACTAACTAATATCACTTTTTTGTCTACATGCAGTACATTTGAACTCTATCATGTTATAACATAATGTAAATTATATTAATACTATAATATAGTATAAATTATACTAATGAAAAGTTAGTATTAAAAGTATATCATTCCTATGTATTATAGTTAGTATGTTTACACGAGTGTCTTTTGTTTTATTTTCACAGCCATGTTTAATTAGCAGAGAAATATAAAATAAGAGTTAAAATGAGAAATGTGACACGGAGAACTTATTTAAGTTGATAAGATTTGTAATAATATCAAACAATTTTAATTTTTTTTCTCTATTTAGATATGAAATCATAAGTTTATGGTCTGGGTAGAAGAATAGCCCACGTGAGAAGTAACTAAAAGAAAAATGCAATAGATTTATATATATGGACTATAAATTGATATTAATATTGATTTATACAATTGGTTGATATATGAGGTCATATGTCAATTCTCAAATTCTTTTTTCATTCTTGCAAAATAATATGGACGAATTGTGTCTACATGTCAATTAATGACATCCATTCTATTAAGTCCAACTAACTAATATCATTTTTTTGTCAAAAGGGTATCCTAATTTATTATTTTGTACATACAGTACATTTGAACTCTATCATGTTATAGCATAATGTAAATTATATTAATGCTATAATATAGTATAAATTATACTAATGAAAAATTAGTATTAAAAGTAAATCATTCCTGTGTATTATAGTTAGTGTTAAACTTTTAATAAAGTTTTGTAAACGGAAAATTAAATTAATTTATTGGTTTTATTACAATTTGTAAATAAATAGATCAAACATATACAAATTCAAAGAACTTTACCATGATCTATTATTTCAAACCTAATAAAATTTACTAATGCGATTAATATTAAATAATCAGCTTAATATAATAAAATCCAACTATTATCTTGATCAGATATATATATATATATATATATATATATATATATATATATATATATATATATATATATATATATATATATATATATATATATATATAGATATATATATATAGACACACACAGCTATATATATATATATATATATATATATATATATAATTTGCAATTGTGAAGAAACGTTAGTAGAGATGCTCCTATGATCCACATTTTATGAAGTACATTTATTTTAATATGTATGGTATGTATAAATATAAAAAAAATATTATTTATTTCAAACATATGTGTAAGTAGATATAAATATATTAATTTTGTTTTTAATAAAAACAAGACACTAGTAAAACTTTCTTTATTTAAAATTAGGTGTGAAAAATTAGAAAAATATTAATTTTGTTTTAATATTAACACGAAACTAGTATGTTTACATGAGTGTATTTGTATTATTTCCACTAATATGTTAATAAAGAAGAGACAAATAAAATAAGAGAATGAATGAGAAATGAGACACAGAGTAACTTATTTATGTTAATAAGGTCAGTCATAATTTCAAATGATTTTAAATTTTTTCCCTTTTTAGTTTATAACATCTAAGTTTATAGTTTTGGTACAAGAACAGCACATATGAAAATTAACTAACAAAGAAGATGAAAAAAATCTTTTATGTGATCCTCATATTTTTATTTTTTAAAAAATTTATATATATTATTTGTATTAATTGATATTGATATTGATTTATACAATTGGTTGATATATGAGGTCATATGCCAATTCTCAAATTATTTTTTTATTCTTTCTGAATAACATGGACGAATTGTGTCTACATGTCAATTAATGACATCCATTCTATTAAGTCCAACTAACTAATATCACTTTTTTGTCTACATGCAGTACATTTGAACTCTATCATGTTATAACATAATGTAAATTATATTAATACTATAATATAGTATAAATTATACTAATGAAAAGTTAGTATTAAAAGTATATCATTCCTATGTATTATAGTTAGTATGTTTACACGAGTGTCTTTTGTTTTATTTTCACAGCCATGTTTAATTAGCAGAGAAATATAAAATAAGAGTTAAAATGAGAAATGTGACACGGAGAACTTATTTAAGTTGATAAGATTTGTAATAATATCAAACAATTTTAATTTTTTTTCTCTATTTAGATATGAAATCATAAGTTTATGGTCTGGGTAGAAGAATAGCCCACGTGAGAAGTAACTAAAAGAAAAATGCAATAGATTTATATATATGGACTATAAATTGATATTAATATTGATTTATACAATTGGTTGATATATGAGGTCATATGTCAATTCTCAAATTCTTTTTTCATTCTTGCTAAATAATATGGACGAATTGTGTCTACATGTCAATTAATGACATCCACTCTATTAAGTCCAACTAACTAATATCATTTTTTTGTCAAAAGGGTATCCTAATTTATTATTTTGTACATACAGTACATTTGAACTCTATCATGTTATAGCATAATGTAAATTATATTAATGCTATAATATAGTATAAATTATACTAATGAAAAATTAGTATTAAAAGTAAATCATTCCTGTGTATTATAGTTAGTGTTAAACTTTTAATAAAGTTTTGTAAACGGAAAATTAAATTAATTTATTGGTTTTATTACAATTTGTAAATAAATAGATCAAACATATACAAATTCAAAGAACTTTACCATGATCTATTATTTCAAACCTAATAAAATTTACTAATGCGATTAATATTAAATAATCAGCTTAATATAATAAAATCCAACTATTATTTTGATCAGATATATATATATATATATATATATATATATATATATATATATATATATATATATATATATATATATATATATATATATATAGACACACACCGATATATATATATATATATATATATATATATATATATATATATATATATATATATATATATATATATATATATATATATATATATAATTTGCAATTGTGAAGAAACGTTAGTAGAGATGCTCCTATGATCCACATTTTATGAAGTACATTTATTTTAATATGTATGGTATGTATAAATATAAAAAAAATATTATTTATTTCAAACACATGTGTAAGTAGATATAAATATATTAATTTTGTTTTTAATAAAAACAAGACACTAGTAAAACTTTCTTTATTTAAAATTAGGTGTGAAAAATTAGAAAAATATTAATTTTGTTTTAATATTAACACGAAACTAGTATGTTTACATGAGTGTATTTGTATTATTTCCACTAATATGTTAATAAAGAAGAGACAAATAAAATAAGAGAATGAATGAGAAATGAGACACAGAGTAACTTATTTATGTTAATAAGGTCAGTCATAATTTCAAATGATTTTAAATTTTTTCCCTTTTTAGTTTATAACATCTAAGTTTATAGTTTTGGTACAAGAACAGCCCATATGAAAATTAACTAACAAAGAAGATGAAAAAAATCTTTTATGTGATCCTCATATTTTTATTTTTTAAAAAATTTATATATATTATTTGTATTAATTGATATTGATATTGATTTATACAATTGGTTGATATATGAGGTCATATGCCAATTCTAAAATTATTTTTTTATTCTTTCTGAATAACATGGACGAATTGTGTCTACATGTCAATTAATGACATCCATTCTATTAAGTCCAACTAACTAATATCACTTTTTTGTCTACATGCAGTACATTTGAACTCTATCATGTTATAACATAATGTAAATTGTATTAATACTATAATATAGTATAAATTATACTAATGAAAAGTTAGTATTAAAAGTATATCATTCCTATGTATTATAGTTAGTATGTTTACACGAGTTTCTTTTGTTTTATTTTCACAGACATGTTTAATTAGCAGAGAAATATAAAATAAGAGTTAAAATGAGAATTGTGACACGGAGAACTTATTTAAGTTGATAAGATTTGTAATAATATCAAACAATTTTAATTTTTTTTCTCTATTTAGATATGAAATTCTAAGTTTATGGTCTGGGTAGAAGAATAGTCCACATGAGAAGTAACTAAAAGAAAAATGCAATAGATTTATATATATGGACTATAAATTGATATTGATATTGATTTATACAATTGGTTGATATATGAGGTCATATGTCAATTCTCAAATTCTTTTTTTATTCTTGCTAAATAATATGGACGAATTGTGTCTACATGTCAATTAATGACATCCATTCTATTAAGTCCAACTAACTAATATCACTTTTTTGTCAAAAGGGTATCCCAATTTATTATTTTGTACATACAGTACATTTGAACTCTATCATGTTATAGAATAATGTAAATTATATTAATGCTATAATATAGTATAAATTATACTAATGAAAAGTTAGTATTAAATGTAGATGTATTATAGTTAGTGTTAAACTTTTAATAAAGTTTTGTAAACGGAAAATTAAATTAATTTATTGGTTTTATTACAATTTGTAAATAAATAGATCAAACATATACAAATTGAAATAACTTTACCATGATCTAGTATTTCAAACCTAATAAAATTTACTAATGCGATTAATATTAAATAATCAGCTTAATATAATAAAATTCAACTATTATCCTGATCAGATATATATATATATATATATATATATATATATATATATATATATATATATATATATATATATATATATATATATATATATATATATATATATATATATATATATATATATATATATATATATATATATATATATATATATATATATATATATATATATATATATATATAGATAGATATATATATAGACACACACAGATATATATATATATAATTTGCAATTATGAAGAAACGTTAGTAGAGATACTCCTATGATCCATGTTTTATGAAGTACATTTTTTTAAATATGTATGGTATGTATAAATATAAAAAAAAATATTATTTATTTCAAACATATGTGTAAGTAGATATAAATATATTAATTTTGTTTTTAATAAAAACAAGACACTAGTAAAACTTTCTTTATTTGAAATTGGGTGTGAAAAATCAGAAAAATATTAATTTTGTTTTAATATTAACACGAAACTAGTATGTTTACATGAGTGTATTTGTATTATTTCCACTAATATGTTAATAAAGAAGAGACAAATAAAATAAGAGAATGAATGAGAAATGAGACACGGAATAACTTATTTATGTTAATAAGGTCAGTCATAATTTCAAATGATTTTAAATTTTTTCCCTTTTTAGTTTATAACATCTAAGTTTATAGTCTTGGTACAAGAACAGCACATATGAAAATTAACTAACAAAGAAGATGAAAAAAATCTTTTATGTGATCCTCATATTTTTATTTTTTAAAAAATTTATATATATTATTTGTATTAATTGATATTGATATTGATTTATACAATTGGTTGATATATGAGGTCATATGCCAATTCTAAAATTATTTTTTTATTCTTTCTGAATAACATGGACGAATTGTGTCTACATGTCAATTAATGACATCCATTCTATTAAGTCCAACTAACTAATATCACTTTTTTGTCTACATGCAGTACATTTGAACTCTATCATGTTATAACATAATGTAAATTATATTAATACTATAATATAGTATAAATTATACTAATGAAAAGTTAGTATTAAAAGTATATCATTCCTATGTATTATAGTTAGTATGTTTACACGAGTTTCTTTTGTTTTATTTTCACAGACATGTTTAATTAGCAGAGAAATATAAAATAAGAGTTAAAATGAGAATTGTGACACGGAGAACTTATTTAAGTTGATAAGATTTGTAATAATATCAAACAATTTTAATTTTTTTTCTCTATTTAGATATGAAATTCTAAGTTTATGGTCTGGGTAGAAGAATAGTCCACATGAGAAGTAACTAAAAGAAAAATGCAATAGATTTATATATATGGACTATAAATTGATATTGATATTGATTTATACAATTGGTTGATATATGAGGTCATATGTCAATTCTCAAATTCTTTTTTTATTCTTGCTAAATAATATGGACGAATTGTGTCTACATGTCAATTAATGACATCCATTCTATTAAGTCCAACTAACTAATATCACTTTTTTGTCAAAAGGGTATCCCAATTTATTATTTTGTACATACAGTACATTTGAACTCTATCATGTTATAGAATAATGTAAATTATATTAATGCTATAATATAGTATAAATTATACTAATGAAAAGTTAGTATTAAATGTAGATGTATTATAGTTAGTGTTAAACTTTTAATAAAGTTTTGTAAACGGAAAATTAAATTAATTTATTGGTTTTATTACAATTTGTAAATAAATAGATCAAACATATACAAATTGAAATAACTTTACCATGATCTAGTATTTCAAACCTAATAAAATTTACTAATGCGATTAATATTAAATAATCAGCTTAATATAATAAAATTCAACTATTATCCTGATCAGATATATATATATATATATATATATATATATATATATATATATATATATATATATATATATATATATATATATATATATATATATATATATATATATATATATATATATATATATATATATATATATAGATATAGATATATATATAGACACACACAGATATATATATATATATAATTTGCAATTATGAAGAAACGTTAGTAGAGATACTCCTATGATCCATGTTTTATGAAGTACATTTTTTTAAATATGTATGGTATGTATAAATATAAAAAAAATATTATTTATTTCAAACATATGTGTAAGTAGATATAAATATATTAATTTTGTTTTTAATAAAAACAAGACACTAGTAAAACTTTCTTTATTTGAAATTGGGTGTGAAAAATCAGAAAAATATTAATTTTGTTTTAATATTAACACGAAACTAGTATGTTTACATGAGTGTATTTGTATTATTTCCACTAATATGTTAATAAAGAAGAGACAAATAAAATAAGAGAATGAATGAGAAATGAGACACGGAATAACTTATTTATGTTAATAAGGTCAGTCATAATTTCAAATGATTTTAAATTTTTTCCCTTTTTAGTTTATAACATCTAAGTTTATAGTCTTGGTACAAGAACAGCACATATGAAAATTAACTAACAAAGAAGATGAAAAAAATCTTTTATGTGATCCTCATATTTTTATTTTTTAAAAAATTTATATATATTATTTGTATTAATTGATATTGATATTGATTTATACAATTGGTTGATATATGAGGTCATATGCCAATTCTAAAATTATTTTTTTATTCTTTCTGAATAACATGGACGAATTGTGTCTACATGTCAATTAATGACATCCATTCTATTAAGTCCAACTAACTAATATCACTTTTTTGTCTACATGCAGTACATTTGAACTCTATCATGTTATAACATAATGTAAATTATATTAATACTATAATATAGTATAAATTATACTAATGAAAAGTTAGTATTAAAAGTATATCATTCCTATGTATTATAGTTAGTATGTTTACACGAGTTTCTTTTGTTTTATTTTCACAGACATGTTTAATTAGCAGAGAAATATAAAATAAGAGTTAAAATGAGAATTGTGACACGGAGAACTTATTTAAGTTGATAAGATTTGTAATAATATCAAACAATTTTAATTTTTTTTCTCTATTTAGATATGAAATTCTAAGTTTATGGTCTGGGTAGAAGAATAGTCCACATGAGAAGTAACTAAAAGAAAAATGCAATAGATTTATATATATGGACTATAAATTGATATTGATATTGATTTATACAATTGGTTGATATATGAGGTCATATGTCAATTCTCAAATTCTTTTTTTATTCTTGCTAAATAATATGGACGAATTGTGTCTACATGTCAATTAATGACATCCATTCTATTAAGTCCAACTAACTAATATCACTTTTTTGTCAAAAGGGTATCCCAATTTATTATTTTGTACATACAGTACATTTGAACTCTATCATGTTATAGAATAATGTAAATTATATTAATGCTATAATATAGTATAAATTATACTAATGAAAAGTTAGTATTAAATGTAGATGTATTATAGTTAGTGTTAAACTTTTAATAAAGTTTTGTAAACGGAAAATTAAATTAATTTATTGGTTTTATTACAATTTGTAAATAAATAGATCAAACATATACAAATTGAAATAACTTTACCATGATCTAGTATTTCAAACCTAATAAAATTTACTAATGCGATTAATATTAAATAATCAGCTTAATATAATAAAATTCAACTATTATCCTGATCAGATATATATATATATATATATATATATATATATATATATATATATATATATATATATATATATAGATAGATATATATATATATATATATATATATATATATATATATATATATATAGATAGATATATATATAGACACACACAGATATATATATATATAATTTGCAATTATGAAGAAACGTTAGTAGAGATACTCCTATGATCCATGTTTTATGAAGTACATTTTTTTAAATATGTATGGTATGTATAAATATAAAAAAAATATTATTTATTTCAAACATATGTGTAAGTAGATATAAATATATTAATTTTGTTTTTAATAAAAACAAGACACTAGTAAAACTTTCTTTATTTGAAATTGGGTGTGAAAAATCAGAAAAATATTAATTTTGTTTTAATATTAACACGAAACTAGTATGTTTACATGAGTGTATTTGTATTATTTCCACTAATATGTTAATAAAGAAGAGACAAATAAAATAAGAGAATGAATGAGAAATGAGACACGGAATAACTTATTTATGTTAATAAGGTCAGTCATAATTTCAAATGATTTTAAATTTTTTCCCTTTTTAGTTTATAACATCTAAGTTTATAGTCTTGGTACAAGAACAGCACATATGAAAATTAACTAACAAAGAAGATGAAAAAAATCTTTTATGTGATCCTCATATTTTTATTTTTTAAAAAATTTATATATATTATTTGTATTAATTGATATTGATATTGATTTATACAATTGGTTGATATATGAGGTCATATGCCAATTCTAAAATTATTTTTTTATTCTTTCTGAATAACATGGACGAATTGTGTCTACATGTCAATTAATGACATCCATTCTATTAAGTCCAACTAACTAATATCACTTTTTTGTCTACATGCAGTACATTTGAACTCTATCATGTTATAACATAATGTAAATTATATTAATACTATAATATAGTATAAATTATACTAATGAAAAGTTAGTATTAAAAGTATATCATTCCTATGTATTATAGTTAGTATGTTTACACGAGTTTCTTTTGTTTTATTTTCACAGACATGTTTAATTAGCAGAGAAATATAAAATAAGAGTTAAAATGAGAATTGTGACACGGAGAACTTATTTAAGTTGATAAGATTTGTAATAATATCAAACAATTTTAATTTTTTTTCTCTATTTAGATATGAAATTCTAAGTTTATGGTCTGGGTAGAAGAATAGTCCACATGAGAAGTAACTAAAAGAAAAATGCAATAGATTTATATATATGGACTATAAATTGATATTGATATTGATTTATACAATTGGTTGATATATGAGGTCATATGTCAATTCTCAAATTCTTTTTTTATTCTTGCTAAATAATATGGACGAATTGTGTCTACATGTCAATTAATGACATCCATTCTATTAAGTCCAACTAACTAATATCACTTTTTTGTCAAAAGGGTATCCCAATTTATTATTTTGTACATACAGTACATTTGAACTCTATCATGTTATAGAATAATTTAAATTATATTAATGCTATAATATAGTATAAATTATACTAATGAAAAGTTAGTATTAAATGTAGATGTATTATAGTTAGTGTTAAACTTTTAATAAAGTTTTGTAAACGGAAAATTAAATTAATTTATTGGTTTTATTACAATTTGTAAATAAATAGATCAAACATATACAAATTGAAATAACTTTACCATGATCTAGTATTTCAAACCTAATAAAATTTACTAATGCGATTAATATTAAATAATCAGCTTAATATAATAAAATTCAACTATTATCCTGATCAGATATATATATATATATATATATATATATATATATATATATATATATATATATATATATATATATATATATATATATATATATATATATATATATATATATAGATATAGATATATATATAGACACACACAGATATATATATATATATATAATTTGCAATTATGAAGAAACGTTAGTAGAGATACTCCTATGATCCATGTTTTATGAAGTACATTTTTTTAAATATGTATGGTATGTATAAATATAAAAAAAATATTATTTATTTCAAACATATGTGTAAGTAGATATAAATATATTAATTTTGTTTTTAATAAAAACAAGACACTAGTAAAACTTTCTTTATTTAAAATTGGGTGTGAAAAATCAGAAAAATATTAATTTTGTTTTAATATTAACACGAAACTAGTATGTTTACATGAGTGTATTTGTATTATTTTCACTAATATGTTAATAAATAAGAGACAAATAAAATAAGAGAATGAATGAGAAATGAGACACGGAATAACTTATTTATGTTAATAAGGTCAGTCATAATTTCAAATGATTTTAAATTTTTTCCCTTTTTAGTTTATAACATCTAAGTTTATAGTCTTGGTACAAGAACAGCACATATGAAAATTAACTAACAAAGAAGATGAAAAAAATATTTTATGTGATCCTCATATTTTTATTTTTTAAAAAATTTATATATATTATTTGTATTAATTGATATTGATATTGATTTATACAATTGGTTGATATATGAGGTCATATGCCAATTCTCAAATTATTTTTTTATTCTTTCTGAATAACATGGACGAATTGTGTCTACATGTCAATTAATGACATCCATTCTATTAAGTCCAACTAACTAATATCACTTTTTTGTCTACATGCAGTACATTTGAACTCTATCATGTTATAACATAATGTAAATTATATTAATACTATAATATAGTATAAATTATACTAATGAAAAGTTAGAATTAAAAGTATATCATTCCTATGTATTATAGTTAGTATGTTTACACGAGTGTCTTTTGTTTTATTTTCATAGCCATGTTTAATTAGCAGAGAAATATAAAATAAGAGTTAAAATGAGAATTGTGACACGGAGAACTTATTTAAGTTGATAAGATTTGTAATAATATCAAACAATTTTAATTTTTTTTCTCTATTTAGATATGAAATTCTAAGTTTATGGTCTGGGTAGAAGAATAGTCCACGTGAGAAGTAACTAAAAGAAAAATGCAATAGATTTATATATATGGACTATAAATTGATATTGATATTGATTTATACAATTGGTTGATATATGAGGTCATATGTCAATTCTCAAATTCTTTTTTTATTCTTGCTAAATAATATGGACGAATTGTGTCTACATGTCAATTAATGACATCCATTCTATTAAGTCCAACTAACTAATATCATTTTTTTGTCAAAAGGGTATCCTAATTTATTATTTTGTACATACAGTACATTTGAACTCTATCATGTTATAGCATAATGTAAATTATATTAATGCTATAATATAGTATAAATTATACTAATGAAAAATTAGTATGAAAAGTAGATCATTCCTGTGTCTTATAGTTAGTGTTAAACTTTTAATAAAGTTTTGTAAACGGAAAATTAAATTAATTTATTGGTTTTATTACAATTTGTAAATAAATAGATCAAACATATACAAATTCAAAGAACTTTACCATGATCTGTTATTTCAAACCTAAAAAAATTTACTAATGCGATTAATATTAAATAATCAGCTTAATATAATAAAATTCAACTATTATCTTGATCATATATATATATATATATATATATATATATATATATATATATATATATATATATATATATATATATATATATATATATATATATATATATATATATATATATATATATATATATATATATATATATATATATATATATATATATATATATATATATATATATATATATATATATATATATATATATATATATATATATATATATATATATATAGACACACACAGATATATATATATAATTTGCAATTGTGAAGAAACGTTAGTAGAGATGCTCCTATGATCCACATTTTATGAAGTACATTTTTTTTAATATGTATGGTATGTATAAATATAAAAAAAAATATTATTTATTTCAAACATATGTGTAAGTAGATATAAATATATTAATTTTGTTTTTAATAAAAACAAGACACTAGTAAAACTTTCTTTATTTAAAATTAGGTGTGAAAAATTAGAAAAATATTAATTTTGTTTTAATATTAACACGAAACTAGTATGTTTACATGAGTGTATTTATATTATTTCCACTAATATGTTAATAAAGAAGAGACAAATAAAATAAGAGAATGAATGAGAAATGAGACACGGAATAACTTATTTATGTTAATAAGGTCTGTCATAATTTCAAATGATTTTAAATTTTTTCCCTTTTTAGTTTATAACATCTAAGTTTATAGTTTTGGTACAAGAACAACCCATATGAAAATTAACTAACAAAGAAGATGAAAAAAATCTTTTATGTGATCCTCATATTTTTATTTTTTAAAAAATTTATATATATTATTTGTATTAATTGATATTGATATTGATTTATACAATTGGTTGATATATGAGGTCATATGCCAATTCTCAAATTATTTTTTTATTCTTTCTGAATAACATGGACGAATTGTGTCTACATGTCAATTAATGGCATCCATTCTATTAAGTCCAACTAACTAATATCACTTTTTTGTCTACATGCAGTACATTTGAACTCGATCATGTTATAACATAATGTAAATTATATTAATACTATAATATAGTATAAATTATACTAATGAAAAGTTAGTATTAAAAGTATATCACTCCTATGTATTATAGTTAGTATGTTTACACGAGTTTCTTTTGTTTTATTTTCACAGACATGTTTGTTGCACCCCAAAATTTGACCAACAATTATTTATCCATCTAGTGTTTGAAAGTTGATACCTTCATCAGACAGTTCAAGAGATCCTCAGAGGAGCGGGTTGAAACCAGGGTTGTGTGCTTCATAGCTTGAGAGTTGTGGGTGCTCCTCAGATGATTCTGAGACTTTGAGAATGAACTTGATGTTTTGAGAAAGTGTATGAGATGTCTTGATAGCCATCATGAAGCCCAGAGAAGTCATTATGCAAGAGTTCAGAGGATTCAACCATGAATGGTAGAATTAGGGTTTTGACTGGGTCAACCCTAGGATAACTGAAGATTTGGAGAGGGTTGAGACCTAATCCAAGGGCCATGTGATCATGGAATGATGTATTGAGATGTTATAAGGATGATTCCAAGACCAACTCATCATGATTGAGGAGTTTGAGAAGTTTCAAGCTAGGGTTTCCAAGGATTGCCAGTGAAAAAACCCTAATTTGATCCCTATCTTCCAGGCAGTTTTAGCTCAAGATGTGATTGATATCTCATCTTCCCCATAACATGAATGTTGTAGAGCTTGTTCTAAGCTTTAATTTGAGTGGTGGAAGTCCTTGATAGGAGTTACAGAGCTCAAGTTATGGTTTTGACAAATTACAGGTCAGCAGAGGTGTGTGAATCTGGGTCCTTGAAAGTCACCCAACTTGCAGACAACTTTTGCCCTAGTAGGATGATTCCTATGGTTTCTTGGTCAACATGAATGTTCAAGAGCATCTTATTAGCTTTAATTTGAGTGGTAGAAGTCCTTGATAGGATTTGTGGAACTCAACTTATGGTTTGAACAAGACAGGGGTATTTTGGTCATTTGTCAGTTATAGGTCATTTTAGCCAATGCCTAAAACTCCTATTTCCAAGCCTCAAATGGAAAAACTCAAAACATGAAAGTTGCTCAAAATGTGATTTTAAGTCTAGAAAGAAGGTCACAAATTGTTGGAAAAACTCATAGCATGAGATTACATGATTGGTCCAAAATGAACTTAAAATGGCTTATAAACTTGAAAAGTTGAAATTGAAAAGTGATTTGGAAGATCCACAAATCCAAAATAGGTCATCCAATATATCATTTTGATTGGAAAAACCATTTTGAGAACATTGGTTTAGCTAGAATTTTGAATTGGAGCTTTAAAATGGGTGATGCTTTGAAAAGTCATTACTTGAAAAAGAAGGCAATGTTGAAAAACCCTACACAAGGCAAAACCAAGACTTATAATTGTGCACTCCTTCTCAATATCTCATGAAATGATATTTTAAGACCAAATAGTAAGGCATGAAGCATGGAATATGAGAAATCCAACTTGTCATCACATGAGAATTTCAAGAAGTTTCCACCACATTCTAGATGAATCTAGACACATCCAAGGATCATTATAAAGAGAGTGCATCAGAAAGTGTTCAAGGTTGGTGATAGAGAGTCAGGTCAGAGGAGAAAGAGAGAGATACATTGCCATTAAAGAGGTTTCTTCAAGTTGAAGCAACTTGAGTTTTCTTCCACTACAAGCACCCTCCTCCCATACAAGCGCATACAGAAGATCTTCCATCATTAGAAGGGCATTGTTGAGAGGTTACAAGCTCTGAATCGTGCTCAACATCACCTCATCTCATCTTCTTGACAGGTTTCTTCTTCACCTTCTATCTCCTAAATTATTGCAGTTTAGTTAGTTTCATAGACATAGAAATGATGCACTAGGGTAGATGACTCTTTCCCATGAATTAGGGCACGATCCATGAGGTTCCATGGCAGGTGAGTGATTCTTGAGTCTTCAAGAATTAGTTGTTTAGGGCGTTTTAGTTAATATGAGTTAGGTCAGATTGATGAGCATAACATATAGAACATCTGTAGATCATTAGAGTTAGGGTTAATGAAGATTGATATCAGCTGAACGTGGTTGTACCAAGACATTGAAGTCTTCTGTTTGGATTATTCAAGAGGGATTAAGAAAAACTACTCGTACCATTTTATTCCTCTCATTTAGTAGGGCAATTTTTGTTTTGGAATCATGTGAAACCATGGCCTGAGCAGAGAGATAGAGGAGCTCGAAGATTAGGGCATGGATGAGAGGGTTCTGAAAACCCTAGGTTTCATTTGGGACGATGAAGGAGAGCCCTTGGATTCGCTTCAAAGTTTGACAAATTCATCTAATCCAACGGCCGTGCGCGAGTCTGAGAAAGAGAGGGAATTTCAAATGATCCAAACGCGGCGTTTCATTAAGCCAGCATTCTGGGCCTGTTTCGCTATTCGCCCCCCCCCCCCCCCCTTTTGTTGGCCCATCTCATTTTAACTAGCGAGAATTGCTGTTCATACCCCCCCCCTCCCTTTAATTGATTTATTTCTTTTTAATTTTCTTTTAATATTTTGCTGTCTTTGAAAATTCATTAAAAATTGGAAATTAATTCTTTTTTAATTCTTCTTTTTTCTATGAGTAGATAATTTTGGGTAGAAAATATTAAAAATAAAAATGGGATTTTATTTTTAGGATAAATATTTTTAATAGATTTTCCAAATAAATAGCTTTTATAATGTTTAGTTTTATATCATGATTTTGTAGGAATTGTTTTAGGACCTTCCCTTAAGGTTTTTTGTCCATTCTTTTTTGTGCAATTAGATGATGAATCATAGTTCCCCATAGGATTTTTTCTAGAATTTTAGAATTAAATTTTGATTAGTTTAATTAGGGTAGATGTAGGGTATCCTGATTAGGGTTTAGATTGTGTTTAGGTGATGAATTCCTTTCTTTGATTAAGTTTTGTCTTGATTTTTAGGTAGAGGCCTATGTAGATGTTATGGGTAGGTGTTGAGGACCCTTTGTGAATAATTGTTAGATTTTTCCCCATTAGTTTAGTATTTTTAGGTATTTTCTGAAGTTGCCTGTTGATTTTGTCTCCCCTGTGGTTATCTGTTCATCTTTGGGGTTCTTTTTGGGGAATTTGTTGAGGGGCTTGTGTTGCCTTGAGGACCTTGATGGAGAGCATCATGAAGTGAAGATTGTAGATCAAGATTCAGAGACCCAGAGCTTGTCTTGGTCCCTGTTGGTGAGGTTTGAGATCCTGAAGTTTGAAGGAAGTTCATGGTACTTTCCTGAGGAAGGCACTATGAATGACTTTCATCCTTTCTTCTCACCCCTTTCTTAAGTATCCAATGATGTTGGAGCCAACTTGTGAGTTTAATTTCTCCTGAGGAGGAATGTAAACTGATCACAGTTGTTGAGCCACATGGGATGCAACTCCTAAGTGGAAGCCTCCTAGTACTTTCCTGAGGAAGGTCCTATGGGTCTGTTCACTTAGTTCCCTTAGTTTATCTAGGATTTCTCAAGTATCCAATGATGTTGGAGCCAACTTGTGAGTTTAATTTCTCCTGAGGAGGAATGTAAACTGATCACAGTTGTTGAGCCACATAGGATACAACTCCTAAGTGGAAGCCTCCTAGTACTTTCCTGAGGAAGGTCCTATGAGTCTGTTCACTTAGTTCCACTAGTTCAGATAGGATTTCCTAAATATCCAGTGATGTTGGAGCCTGCTTGTGAGTTTAATTTCTCCTGAGGAGGAATGTAAACTGATCACAGTGGTTGAGCCACATAGGATATGATTCCTGAGTACACACCTCCTAGTGCTTTCCTGAGGAAGACACTATGAGTCTGCTTACTTAGCTCCCTTTCTTTGGTAAGCTTGTTCTGAAGCTTGAAGGCTGGGAAGGATTTCTTTTGGTTAGGTTTTGCTTTAGGGCTTTGCTTAGATTTGATTCAGATTCTGTGTTAGGGTTAGGATTAGAGAGTAGATGATTCTTTCTCAGGTGTGTTTGTTTGCCTGATGGCACTTCATTTCCTTTATCTGTATATTGCTTGATAGCATGTTGTTTATTTTCAGTATGATTGCTGTTATTTCATGACTGGCTTGAGGTCGAGACGAGCTTGTGGAGGCTGAAGCCCCACACACATTTCCTCCCTCACTTGCATTGCATGCATTTTACTGTTAAAGCTGATGCTTTTGTCTGTTTTGGTGTATCATTGACATGATCCCTTAGGACTCTCATTTCCTCTGATGAGGACTTGATGATAGACTTTTAGGTTGAAACCTATGCATGACAACTTCTAGGAGTTCCCTGTTCAAACCTCAACCATAGGATGAATCCATGGCATGATAACAATAGGACTTGATAGTCTCCCTCCTAGTTGAGCCATTTTTTCCCGTAGTTAGCCGAACTACGTTTGCTCTGATCTTTCATACCAGATGAAAGTACGTAGGCATAGGATGCGACATCCTAGCGAGCAACCTTCCCCAACCTTTTCCCCGTAGTTAGCCGAACTACGCTGACTCTGATTTCTCATTCTCTGATGAGAATACGTAGGCATAAAGCGCGACGCTTTGCCGAGTCATTTTTCTTTTCTTTTTCAGCCAGCCTTGATAGGTAGATAGATTATAACCAACCCGTCCAAGTAAACAAACAAGCGAGGATCCCGTCGAGTACGACGGACGTGAGGGGTGCTAATACCTTCCCCTTGCGTAACCGACTCCCGAACCCAGACAATGGTTGCGATGACCTTGTCTTACCCCTTCTTCGTCAGGTTTTTCCGATCGTTTCCTTTCCCGCTCTGAGGGATAAATAACGAAAGGTGGCGACTCTTCTGTCATGCCGGCACCTTATTTTCGCGCAAGCGACAGCTGGCGACTCTGCTGGGGATACAGCATCTAGGGACTTTTCCCATCCCTTATGCTGGGACCGTTTCCCATCCCCTACGCGAGTCAATCCTATCGTTTGTGTGTTTGCTTGTTGGGTTGCGTTTATTTATCGCATTTTTACTTCCCGCACTTTACTTCCCGCACTTTACTTCCCGCACTTTACTTCCCGCATTTTATTTCCCGCATTTTATTTCCAGTTCGATATGATTATCTGTGCTGCTGTGGGAGAGGGATGTTACTGTGAGTGAGAAGCCGGACCTGGGCTTGAGTACACACCTAGATATAGTTGCGGAGAAGTAGTAGACGAACCTGTCTGCTGAGCAGGCACAGTTCCCTACGAAAATCTGCGCTCAGACGAGATTCTTGCAGAGGTGCTCCTTTCCGGTCCTGAGGATCTGAGGGGAGTCCAGACGTGAGGATTGTCGACTCTGGGGACCGATCATTTGGAAGTCAGCTAAGTGAGGCCTCTTCATGACTTGATGATGCCACTCCTTCTGGGAATCGTATCGTCACTCATGAAAGTCTGTGACGCTGACAACCGCATAGGATGCCGTACCTTTGTCCGTGGATTAGGTCCATCATACCTGTGAGTGGGTTGGGATATTGCAGGAAACTTTGACCTCCAGACTACCTGGTTTTCTTGACAGTGAATCAGTATGTAGGGTTCTCAGTTGCAGATATGTTCTTGGTAGAGCAAGGGTTTGATCAGAGGATCTTATCATCGGGTGTTTGTCTGTTCTTGATAGAGCAGGTTTCGATCAGAGTATTGTTATCAGAGGTTTGTTCTGGATGGAGCAGATTTTTGAGTGGGGTCTGAGGATCTCGTCAGCAGTTGTTGTTTGTTCTTGATAGGGCAGATTTTGAGTGGGGTTTGAAGATCTCATCAGCAGCTGTGTGTTTGTTCTAGAGAGGGCAGATTTGTGATTTGGGGTCTGAAGACTTCATCAACAGATATTCCTTGATCTTGCATCCGGGGTCTTTATTATCAGGCCTTCGTTCTTGTCAGGGCAGAATGCTGATCTCGATCCTACCAGATGGTTATTCACAGCAGATCAGATCAGTGGTTTTACACCGGGGTTTCCTTCTCATCAGTGATTGTTGACATCGAATCTCCACAGCAGCCACCTGGATATATTGTTGCATACCTGCATTTTGCATTAGCTTGCATAATCATTCCATTAGCGTGTGTCTGTGAAAGGTACCGTTTCCCCGATCCAGGATCTCTCGCCTCTCATTGTGTTACTGCAGCCGTTCTCAGGAAGACTGTTGCGTACGAGTTCTCGATCCTTGTTGCGTCGAATCTGACTATTGCTATGGAAGGTTACTGTTTCCATGATTGGGCCTGGATTCCTCTCCTTATTATTGCCAACAGGTGCCAGGATCGGGGGAAATCTCTCAAGCACACAGACACACGCATGCATCTGCATGAAGCATTTTTTGCATGACATACATTCTGTTGCTTTTCCTAACCTTTAATGTTGACAAGGTTTTTCAGGTACTCAGGTTCCGAGCTGTTTTCAATCTCCAGGATTGATCAAAGATTCATCCACCGCTACTCAACTCGCGCCAATCAAACGAGAATCATGGACCAGGTACAGTCAGATGTTCAGGAGCTTCGTGAACGGATGGATCGTTTTATGGAGCTGATGCAAGTAGTTGCGAATGGGCAAGATCAGCTTCGTACTTTGGTTCAACCTCTCATCTCCAGGGTTGACAGTAATGGAATACTTCACGGAGGGGCCGTGCCCACTCCTCCTCAAGGGGATACTCCACAGAACGTTGTTCCTGCTGCCGGAGGCAACGGTAGTGCTAACGGCAATCTCATGACTAATCTCGGACTTAACGCGGCGGGCGCCGTCAATGGTGGTTTGGGAGCCAATGTTAACGTGGGGCCGGTCAACGGCAATGTTGGTGCAGGAAATATGGTGGTGCCTCAACCGTGGCTGGAGGACCATCAGGATGACATTTTCTCTCAGAGAGGTGTAGAGGCTGAGTTGACTGCTGAGGCTCGACTCAGGTTCAAGGCGCTGGAAGATAAAATGAGAGACATAGAAAATCAGAACACATTGGGCGTTGACATGTCCAAACTTGGGTTGATTGCTGACTTTAAAGTACCTCACAAGTTCAAGGTGCCTATCTTTGAGAAGTATAGAGGCACTACTTGTCCCCGTGTTCACCTCCGATCTTATTACAGAAAGATGTCTGCTTATTCTGATGATGAGAAGTTGCTGATGCACTTCTTTCAGGATAGTCTTTCTGGCCCGTCGCTCGAATGGTATATGGGTTTGGAGCCCACTGCTGTGCGCACCTGGAAAGATCTCGCTGAAGCGTTTGTCCTCCACTATCAATATAATAGCGACTTGGCTCCCAACCGAGTTCAGCTTCAGAATCTCTCGCAGCGGAGCAATGAAAGCTTCAAGGAGTACGCCCAGCGGTGGCGTGAATTGGCTGCTCGGGTTCAACCGCCGATGGTTGAGCGTGAGTTGGTACAAATGTTCGTGGCTACCCTTCCTGGAGTCTATTATGAGAAGCTGATCAGTGGCATGACTGGAACATTCTCGGCCCTCATCACTTTGGGCGAGCATGTTGAAAATGGTATAAAGATTGGAAAGATTCAAGGCGAATCATCCTCAGCTGGAGGAGCTAGCAAGAAACCCTATACTGGCAAGCGTCGAGAGGGCGATGCCAGTGCTGTCACCAATGCTAGGAGAAAGGGCAAGGGCCCTCAGTCTCAGATTGCTAGCATAAACATCCCAGCTGCACCCCCTCAGCCGCAGCAGCAGCCCCAGCAACAGAACAATCCGGGATATAAGAGATATCAGAATCGGGGTCCCCTCGCAAACCGTCATTTGGAAACTCCTCCTATGTCATATGCACAGCTTCTGCAAACGCTGCTTCAGCTCCAATTAGTTTAGAAGAGGACATTGGCTCCCTTGACAGGGGCACCACCACCAGGGTACGATGCAAATGCTACTTGTGATTTTCATTCTGGGGCACCTGGCCATACAGTTGAGAATTGCAAAGCTTTTAAGCATAAAGTCCAGGACTTGGTCGACGCCAAGGTGATCAACTTTTCTGACAGCGTGCCCAACGTCACCAAAAATCCAATGCCTCATCATAGGGGGGGCGGAGTGAATGCTGTTATCACTGAAGAGAATTCAGACTTGCTGACTGATGTCAGAGATTTGAAGACGCCGTTGAGTTTTGTTAAAGCTAAGTTGCTAAAGAAAGGCTTCTTCCCTGGATGTGGAGAGTTTTGCATGGCTTGTGCTACACTTCCTGATGGGTGTGAGCAGTTGATCGAAGGTATCCAAAGTCTGATGACCGAGGGTATTTTGCAGTTCAGTCGGAGCGTTGAGAATGCGTCAGGAGAAGTCGTGCTGAAGCAGGCGGACGAAGTTGCTACCATTACTATTCCCCGCCACCCTATCACTATTTCTGCACCCCGTCCGCCTACTATTACTATCACCAGGGCCGGACCGATCCCATTCGAGAGCACTAATGCCGTCCCATGGCATTATGGCGCCGAAGTGTATTGTAACGGTCAGAAGATAGAGCTTGAGTCATCCGGATCGACTGCGCTGAATCTTACTAAAGTCAGTGGTATCACCAGAAGTGGTAGAGTGTTCGCGCCGGCAGAGGTCGCAGCAGAGAAAGTGGTCCGGGCTGACGCTGTGGACAAGGGCAAAGGTAAAGCTATTGAAGAGGTCCCTGCAGGGGCAGAGAAAGACTTGTTGGTTAAAGATGCTGAAGAGTTCATGCGACTGATCAGGAAAAGTGACTACAAGATTGTAGATCATCTTCACCAGACTCCGTCAAAGATCTCGATTCTTAACCTGTTGCTGTGTTCTGAGGCGCACCGCAACGCGTTGCTGAAAGTATTGAATGCTGCATACGTGCCGCAGGAGATATCAGTTAATCAACTCGAGGAAGTAGTAGCCCATGTCAATGCTGGTAATGGGCTGGGATTTACGGATCTGGAGCTGACGCCCAAGGGAAGAGATCACAACAGCGCCTTGCACGTCTCGATAGAGTGCAGAGGCACGATTATGTCACATGTCCTAGTAGATACGGGTTCCTCGCTTAACGTGCTTCCGAAGAAGGCACTGATGAAGTTGGATACCCGTGGACTGCTGTGCACGCCCAGTGATCTGGTCGTGAAGGCCTTTGACGGAACCAAGCGCCACGTCTTCGGAGAATTGACCCTGCCAATTCAAGTTGGTCCAGAGACGTTTAATGCGGTGTTCTATATCATGGATATCATGCCCGCCTATAGTTGCCTCTTAGGTCGGCCGTGGATCCATTCTGCTGGTGCCGTGACGTCCACGCTGCATCAGAAGCTTAAATATGCTGTTGGGGGCAGCATAGTGACAGTCTGTGGAGAGGAGGACATCATGGTAAGCCACCTGTCGTCCTTCAAATACGTTGAAATGGATGGTGAGATCTATGAGACTCTTTGCCAGGCTTTTGAAACCGTCAGGGTGAAGGAGGTAGCTCCCGTTGTTGCAGAGAAGCAAGAGGTGAACCTCTCTTCGTTTAAGGAAGCTAGGGCCGTTGTCGAAGCCGGTTCTACCCCAGGCTGGGGGCATGTCTTGGATATACCAATCAAACAGGATAAGTTTGGATTGGGATATTCTCCGGAAGCTGAAGCTTCATCTTCTTCTGGTAGCTCGTCTCGTGGGAAAGGGCCGATCTTATTCACCAAGGGAGGAGTAATCTTCGAGAGTATCAACGCTGCGTCAGAGGACAGCGGGGACAGTGATTGTGATCTTGATGCCTGGATTCAACCGAGCAAGCCAGGCGAGCGCCTCCACAACTGGACCATCAAGGAGATTATCAAGCTGACAAGTGAAGAGTAATGATTTTCTTTTTACAATCTTTGTACAACCCTATGTCCTGCCCGGGGCATAGTGGTTTTACTGTCAGGGCCTTGTTGGATTATGTGTATGCATTTTGCTAATAAATAAAAGGCGTTTTCTTCGTAATCAAATATTGTGTTCTCTGTTATTCATATTTTATGTTTGTTTTGAAAAACAGCAAAATGGCAACGAGGTTCGTGCTAACCTGCATATTCTTGCTTTAAACTTAACCCTTGTTATTGCAGGATCCACGTAACAGATGACATCGACTCTGGACCCTCTACGGCTCACTACGACTTTGATTGCCCGATCTATCAAGCCGAGGATGAGATTGATGAAGACGAAGACCTTCCGGAAGAGTTGGCCCGCTTGTTGAGACAAGAGGAGAAGGTTATTTTGCCTCACGAGGAGGATATCGAGATCATAAATCTGGGTTCTGAGGAGCTTGTCAGAAATGTCAGAGTTGGGGCTGCGCTGCAGAATGATGTCAAGCATAGACTGGTCGAGATGCTTCGAGAGTATAGTGACGTCTTTGCTTGGTCATATGAGGATATGCCCGGACTTGACACAGATATCGTGGTTCATCGCTTGCCGTTGCGAGAAGATTGCCCTCCAGTCAAGCAGAAGCTCAGGAGGACGAGACCAGACATGGCTGTAAAAATCAAAGAAGAAGTCCAGAAGCAGTTGGACGCAGGATTTCTAGCCGTCGCCAACATAGTGCCTGTACCGAAGAAGGACGGTAAGGTACGCATGTGCGTCGATTATCGGGATTTGAATAGGGCGAGCCCTAAGGATGATTTCCCGTTGCCTCATATCGATGTATTGGTCGACAATACAGCCCAGTTTTCCGTGTTTTCGTTCATGGATGGCTTCTCCGGTTACAATCAGATTAAGATGGCGCCGGAGGACATGGAGAAAACGACGTTTATTACCCCCTGGGGCACGTTTTGCTACAAGGTAATGCCCTTCGGTCTGAAGAACGCAGGGGCCACTTACCAGCGAGCAATGGTAACTTTGTTTCATGATATGATTCATCATGAGATCGAGGTCTATGTTGATGACATGATTGCAAAGTCCCAAACGGAGGATGAGCATCTGGTCAATTTGCTGAAGCTGTTTGAAAGGCTTAGGAAGTTCAGGCTGAGGCTGAATCCTAACAAGTGCACTTTCGGAGTGCGGTCCGGAAAGTTATTGGGGTTTATCGTTAGTGAACGAGGTATTGAAGTTGATCCTGCGAAGATAAAAGCTATCCAAGAGATGCCAGCGCCGAAAACAGAAAAAGAAGTTCGTGGTTTCCTGGGCCGAATAAACTACATTGCAAGGTTTATCTCTCAGCTCACGGCCACTTGTGAACCGATGTTCAAGTTGTTAAAGAAAAATCAGGCGATTACTTGGAATGAGGATTGCCAGAAGGCATTCGATAAGATAAAGCAGTATCTTCAAGAACCTCCAATCTTGATACCCCCAGTGGCTGGACGGCCATTAATCATGTACTTGACAGTTCTGGAGAATAGTATGGGGTGTGTTCTCGGTCAGCACGACGAGACGGGCAGAAAGGAGCATGCCATTTATTATTTGAGTAAAAAGTTCACTGAGTGTGAATCTCGATACTCGATGCTGGAGAAGACGTGTTGTGCATTAGCTTGGGCCGCCAAACGTCTACGACAGTATATGCTCAACCACACCACTATGCTAATTTCGAAGATGGATCCGATCAAGTACGTCTTCGAGAAGCAGGCTCTTTCGGGCAGGATTGCCAGATGGCAGATGGTGTTAACAGAATATGATATTCAGTACGTCTCCCAGAAAGCCATTAAGGGAAGCGTATTGTCTGATTACCTTGCCGAGCAGCCAATCGAAGACTATCAGCCAATGAAGTTCGAATTCCCTGACGAGGACATTATGTTTCTCAAAGTGAAGGATTGCGATGAGCCATTGCCCGATGAGGGGCCGGATAGGAAGTCTCAGTGGAAGTTGATGTTCGACGGAGCGGTTAATTCCTATGGAAATGGTATCGGGGCTATCATCACGACTCCTCACGGATCCCACATCCCGTTTACTGCAAGACTGACGTTTTCAGTTACCAACAACGAAGCCGAGTATGAAGCGTGTATTATGGGTCTAGAAGAGGCAATTGATTTGAGAATCAAGAATCTAGACATATATGGTGACTCAGCGCTTGTAATCAATCAGATCAAAGGGGAGTGGGAAACTCGTCAACCGAATCTAGTGCCGTACATGAATTACGCCAGGAGGCTGCTTCCGTTCTTTGACCGAGTAGAACTTCATCATGTACCCCGGGCTGAAAATCAAATGGCTGATGCTTTAGCCACGTTGGCTTCAATGTATAAGGTCAATCTTTGGAATGAAGCTCCATGCATTGTTCTTTCGCGTCTTGACAGACCAGCATATGTGTTCGCAATCGAGGATGCCACTGACGGCAAGCCATGGTTCCACGACATCCAGACCTTCCTTATGACTAAGGAGTATCCTGTGGGTGCGTCAACCCAGGATAAGAAGACTCTGAGGAGGCTATCTGGAAACTTTTACCTCAATCCTGATGGAGTGCTGTATAAGAGAAACCACGATCTCGTGCTACTCAGATGTGTAGATGAGAAAGAGGCAAGTATGCTCATGGAAGAAGTCCATGAGGGCACATTTGGTACGCACGCCGGCGGGCATGCCATGACGAGAAAGATCCTGAGAGCAGGATATTACTGGTTGACTATGGAGTCGGATTGCTTCAGGTTCGCGAAGAAATGTCACAAATGCCAGATTTATGCTGATAAAGTTCATGTGCCGCCGTGCCCATTGAATGTCATGTCCTCCCCTTGGCCGTTCTCCATGTGGGGCATCGACATGATAGGCAAGATCGAGCCCACCGCATCCAATGGTCATCGTTTTATTCTGGTAGCTATCGACTACTTCACCAAGTGGGTGGAGGCAGCCTCGTACGCTAATGTGACCAAGCAGGTGGTAGCTAAATTCATAAAGAGGGACATCATTTGTCGCTATGGAATTCCCGAGCGGATCATTACTGATAATGGTTCGAATTTGAATAATAAGATGATGAAGGAGCTGTGCCAGAGCTTCAAGATCGAACACCACAACTCATCTCCTTACCGGCCGAAGATGAATGGCGCCGTTGAAGCGGCCAACAAGAACATCAAGAAGATTGTTCAGAAGATGGTTGTGACGTATAAAGATTGGCACGAGATGCTGCCGTTTGCCTTGCACGGTTATCGTACCACGGTGCGTACGTCTACCGGGGAAACTCCTTTCTCCTTGGTATACGGTATGGAAGCTGTCCTACCGCTAGAAGTGGAGATTCCCTCTTTGCGAGTTTTGGTTGATGTGAAACTTGATGAGGCAGAATGGGTTACGAATCGCTTGAACCAACTCAGCCTGATGGACGAGAAGAGGCTAGCATCGATTGCATTTGGTCGCCTGTACCAAAGCCGAATGAAGAAAGCTTATGATAAGAAGGTGCGTCCTCGAAGCTTTCAGACGGGTGATCTCGTCCTGAAAAAGATTCTTCCGCCACACTCCGATCACCGGGGCAAGTGGACTCCGAATTACGAAGGGCCGTATGTCGTCAGCAAGGTCTTCTCAGGAGGAGCTTTGTTGTTATCCACGATGGATGGTGAAGATTTTGCATCCCCGGTGAACGCGGACGCAGTTAAAAAATACTTTGCTTGAAAGAGACCCGCTGGACAAAAAAGAAAGAGTCCAGGCAAAAAAGGGGCATCCCGGCGAACCAAAAACAGAATAAAAGGTTCGGGCAAAAATTAGGGATATATTGAAAAAATGTACACCCGCGAAGTCGAAAACCTACACTGGGCGGCTTCGGCAAAAAAGGGTATCCCGGTGAACCGAAAACCCGTGAAGGGCGGTTCACGCAAAAGTTAGGGATTTGAATAAGCAAATGACTGCGTTCCGCGTATGGACTTTCATTGTTTAGTGGTTCGGAAGACCTGAGGGCCGTTTATCTGAATCAATCTCTTCCAAAGCTGAAGCATCGGAGAAGTATCGAAGTCGAGTGGGTCTTAGAGGGATCAACTCATGGTGTTCGTCTACGCCTCGATTGCCGACATTTGTATATACTGATGTATATTTATGTTTTCTTTTTGCGCGGCTTCCTCATTCCAGGAGCTTGCCTCTGTTGTAAAACATTTTTGCCCATTCAGGGGTTCATCATCAATAAAATGCACATTATTTAGCAATTCTACTTGTCTGTTTAGCATTTATCTGATTTGTTTGCGAATGATAACGCCGATGTGTTTTTGATAAAATGCGCATGCATAAACTCGCGGGCCTAAGCCCATTGATTGTTGAAACAATTAACTAACTGAACATTGTCACGAGATAATAACCTGAATAGGCCCCTTTGAGGAGGGTATCTTGTCTGTTTGTTTGTGTTGTTGCAGGTATAGCCCTTGCAAGAAGATGTGTCGTGCGTATCCCCGAAGCAGGACGAGTCCTCCTTCTCCAGCAGAGTTCAGTAGTCTCTCCTCCGCAGAATCTGAACGCAAGATGGTGAGCATTGATATGTCTTCCCCAGGTAGAGAGGATTCTCTTCCCCAAGCAGACGCATCCTGAAGGAACGCCACCTCATCAGCTGAATCAAGCACCGAAGAATGGTGTCTTCCCCAGCACCGGGTCACAAGTGCAGATTTCAGAGAAGTGTTCGGGTGCCGAAGCTCGTGTTTTCCCCAGTAAAGTCACCGAAGCAGGTGTCTCCCCCGCACCGGGTCACAAGTGCAGGTTTCGTAGGAAGCTAGTCGTATACCGAAGTATGCAGTAACTGATGATGCCAGACTGAAGTCTCCAGCGGAATTGAGATTCCTCACCAGAGTCAGGCTCTTTCCTGAAGTTCGATGATTCCTTCTTCCCCAGTAGAGTGTTGGAACAGCTGATGTTGTATTCCCCGGCAGAGTTGTACTCTCCCCCGAAGTCAGATGATCCTTTCTTCCCCGGCAAAATTGAGTTTCCCCATCAGAGTTGCACTCTCCAGCGAAGTAGAATGATTTCCCTCCCCGGTTGAGTCTGCAGAAAAGCAGAATCCTTGGAAGTCGATCAGATCATGATCGATGTTCCCCAGCAGAGCGTGGAGCAGCTAATGTTGTGTTTCCCCAGAATCGCACTCTCTCCATCGAAGCAGAATGATTTCTCCTTCCTCAGCCAAGTTTGCAGATGTCCAAGAGAGTCGAATCCTTGGAAGTTGATCAGATCGTGATTGGTTTTTTCCCCAGCGGAGTGTCGAGCAGCTGAAGTTGTCTCCCCACAGAGTGGTCATCCCCAGAAGAGTAGCCGAGACGGCCGCGCAGTTCATTCTCGCGATTGATATCAGCAGATCCAAGTTCTCGTAGAGCTTCGTCCCCTGCAGCAGTCAGCTGGAGTTGTTCCCCTGCAGCAGTTCGCGGAAGATCAATTCAGACAGAGCCTGATTGATATTGGCGTGTTCACGTTCTCCTCAGCAGGATGATTCCTCTACCTGAGCGGTTCTTTCTCCTTGACAGGAGGATTTCCCCCCTTCGGCATTTATTTTGCTGATGGGATCGCATCATTGTGCATGATTGCATAGCATTGTACATGACTGCATAGCATTTAAACGCTGCATAGAATTATGCAGGATTGCATGGCATTTAGCATAAATGCATATCATTCCCACCGTGTGGGGCGTAGCGCAGAAGCATACGCATCATAAGCATGATCTAGGTCATCAACATCCTTGTTGAACAGGTGTATCCCCAAAAGACCAGTTGCTCAGGACGATTCTTGATGTTCTCCCCAGCAAGGTCGCTTTTGAGATGATTCTTAATACCCCGGTGTAATCCCCACGGTCGCTCGCTCAAGATGATTTTTGAGATCCCCAGCGAAGTCTTCAGTTCAAGATGATTTTCGAACTCCTCAGCAGGGCCATTTGCTTAAGATGATTCTTAAGACCTCAGTACAGCTTCCCGAGTGGTTCGCCTAGTATGATACTTGAGCTCCCCAATAGCGTCTCCAGCAAGAATTGCCCAGGAAGATTCCTGGGATACCCAGCAGAATGTTTGCTCCGGAAAGGTTATCAGATCAAGACGATTCTTGAAGACGCCCGACGGATCTGTTTGGTCAAGATGATTCTTGAAGTCCTCAGCAGCATGATATGTCTGCTCCAACAACGATGTCTAATCTGAAGATGGATTTCGTAAGCGCCCGATGGCGATATCAGAAGGTTCCGGTGAGTCCAGATTTCCGTGTTGATGAATCAACGTGTGGCTGAAGACAAGGTTCCAAAGTTTGTAGATATAACAAGATGATCCGTGTTGGCCTGAAGACCAAGTCAGTTGTCCTGAGGTGATGATTGATTGCGATCAAATGAATAATGTTTCTTCTGACTGAAGTCGAAGATGTTTCTCCAGCTGAAGCGGAGTTTGCCTAAAGGCAAAGTGTTTGGATCCCCGTAGAGTCATGAATGGCTCAGGATACCATTTCTCTGACTGAAGTCACAGATTTCCTAAGCTGAAGCGAAGGTGCCTAAGGGCAAGGCTATCCCCGAGGTCATGACTGACCTAGGATTCATTTTTCGGACTGAAGGCCGAAGTATATCCCTGACTGAAGTCTCGGATGCCCTATAGCAGAGGCGGAGTTGCCTGAAGGCAGATCCATGTATCCTTGAAGGCCAAGGACCATTTCTTCAGACTGAAGTCGAAGACACCTCCTGCAGAGTTGCCGACGGGCAAAGTTTATATCCTTGAAGGCCAAGGATGTTTTTCTAGATGAAGCTGGAATAGCCGACGGGCAGGGTTTCATCTTCCTTCATAAATACTTGAAGATTCTCCAGCGGACCTGGAGTGGCCGGGGGCCAGGGTTTCATTCATATTCAGAAGGCCAAGGATATTCTTTTTAGTTGAGGCTGGAATGGCCAGGGGCCAGGGTTTCATATATCTGTAGTGTTGAAGTTCTACGGCAGGCAGTGTGCAGCAGTATTCCGATGTTCGTTATGGTTCTGAGGGTGAACCCCAGATCAGAGTGTGCTCGGTTAAGTCTCTCATTCCCAGCAGAGTGGTTCCAGATATGCAAGTATACCTTTTGTTCCATTTTACCAGGGGTGAACCCCAGGTCAGATTTGTTCAGTGTTGTACTTTGTTCGACGGCGAGGTTGAATGTTTGTTGGATGGCGAGGTCAGATTATGATTCGTTCGACGGCGATGTCAGGCTCTTTAAATCCCCAGCAGAGATGATGTTTGTACGACGGCGATGTCGAGTGTCTCTCAGGGCGATGTTTGTTCGACGGCGATATCAGGTTTAGTCTTCCAGCGGTGATGTTGGGTGTTGTGGTTGTCTGAAGGCAACGTCAGAAGAATTTAATGTGGATAACTGACGGCGATGTCAGATTGATATTTCTCCAGCTAGTTGTTGAGCAGCTAATGTTGCAGGATTCAAAGATTTGTTCCCCGCAGAGTACTGTGTGCTCGTGCAGTTGGCAAATTTTCGGGTTTACCGATATTCAACCGTCTCGTACCTTGAGTGGTTGAGAGCCGTTCGCTTCTCACCCAGTCAGGTTCAAGCCGTTTGAATAGGGGCAGCTGTTGCACCCCAAAATTTGACCAACAATTATTTATCCATCTAGTGTTTGAAAGTTGATGCCTTCATCAGACAGTTCAAGAGATCCTCAGAGGAGCGGGTTGAAACCAGGGTTGTGTGCTTCATAGCTTGAGAGTTGTGGGTGCTCCTCAGATGATTCTGAGACTTTGAGAATGAACTTGATGTTTTGAGAAAGTGTATGAGATGTCTTGATAGCCATCATGAAGCCCAGAGAAGTCATTATGCAAGAGTTCAGAGGATTCAACCATGAATGGTAGAATTAGGGTTTTGACTGGGTCAACCCTAGGATAACTGAAGATTTGGAGAGGGTTGAGACCTAATCCAAGGGCCATGTGATCATGGAATGATGTATTGAGATGTTATAAGGATGATTCCAATACCAACTCATCATGATTGAGGAGTTTGAGAAGTTTCAAGCTAGGGTTTCCAAGGATTGCCAGTGAAAAAACCCTAATTTGATCCCTATCTTCCAGGCAGTTTTAGCTCAAGATGTGATTGATATCTCATCTTCCCCATAACATGAATGTTGTAGAGCTTGTTCTAAGCTTTAATTTGAGTGGTGGAAGTCCTTGATAGGAGTTACAGAGCTCAAGTTATGGTTTTGACAAATTACAGGTCAGCAGAGGTGTGTGAATCTGGGTCCTTGAAAGTCACCCAACTTGCAGACAACTTTTGCCCTAGTAGGATGATTCCTATGGTTTCTTGGTCAACATGAATGTTGAAGAGCATCTTATTAGCTTTAATTTGAGTGGTAGAAGTCCTTGATAGGATTTGTGGAACTCAACTTATGGTTTGAACAAGACAGGGGTATTTTGGTCATTTGTCAGTTATAGGTCATTTTAGCCAATGCCTAAAACTCCTATTTCCAAGCCTCAAATGGAAAAACTCAAAACATGAAAGTTGCTCAAAATGTGATTTTAAGTCTAGAAAGAAGGTCACAAATTGTTGGAAAAACTCATAGCATGAGATTACATGATTGGTCCAAAATGAACTTAAAATGGCTTATAAACTTGAAAAGTTGAAATTGAAAAGTGATTTGGAAGATCCACAAATCCAAAATAGGTCATCCAATATATCATTTTGATTGGAAAAACCATTTTGAGAACATTGGTTTAGCTAGAATTTTGAATTGGAGCTTTAAAATGGGTGATGCTTTGAAAAGTCATTACTTGAAAAAGAAGGCAATGTTGAAAAACCCTACACAAGGCAAAACCAAGACTTATAATTGTGCACTCCTTCTCAATATCTCATGAAATGATATTTTAAGACCAAATAGTAAGGCATGAAGCATGGAATATGAGAAATCCAACTTGTCATCACATGAGAATTTCAAGAAGTTTCCACCACATTCTAGATGAATCTAGACACATCCAAGGATCATTATAAAGAGAGTGCATCAGAAAGTGTTCAAGGTTGGTGATAGAGAGTCAGGTCAGAGGAGAAAGAGAGAGATACATTGCCATTAAAGAGGTTTCTTCAAGTTGAAGCAACTTGAGTTTTCTTCCACTACAAGCACCCTCCTCCCATACAAGCGCATACAGAAGATCTTCCACCATTAGAAGGGCATTGTTGAGAGGTTACAAGCTCTGAATCGTGCTCAACATCACCTCATCTCATCTTCTTGACAGGTTTCTTCTTCACCTTCTATCTCCTAAATTATTGCAGTTTAGTTAGTTTCATAGACATAGAAATGATGCACTAGGGTAGATGACTCTTTCCCATGAATTAGGGCACGATCCATGAGGTTCCATGGCAGGTGAGTGATTCTTGAGTCTTCAAGAATTAGTTGTTTAGGGCGTTTTAGTTAATATGAGTTAGGTCAGATTGATGAGTATAGCATATAGAACATCTGTAGATCATTAGAGTTAGGGTTAATGAAGATTGATATCAGCTGAACGTGGTTGTACCAAGACATTGAAGTCTTCTGTTTGGATTATTCAAGAGGGATTAAGAAAAACTACTCGTACCATTTTATTCCTCTCATTTAGTAGGGCAATTTTTGTTTTGGAATCATGTGAAACCATGGCCTGAGCAGAGAGATAGAGGAGCTCGAAGATTAGGGCATGGATGAGAGGGTTCTGAAAACCCTAGGTTTCATTTGGGACGATGAAGGAGAGCCCTTGGATTCGCTTCAAAGTTTGACAAATTCATCTAATCCAACGGCCGTGCGCGAGTCTGAGAAAGAGAGGGAATTTCAAATGATCCAAACGCGGCGTTTCATTAAGCCAGCATTCTGGGCCTGTTTCGCTATTCGCCCCCCCCCCCTTTTGTTGGCCCATCTCATTTTAACTAGCGAGAATTGCTGTTCATACCCCCCCTCCCTTTAATTGATTTATTTCTTTTTAATTTTCTTTTAATATTTTGCTGTCTTTGAAAATTCATTAAAAATTGGAAATTAATTCTTTTTTAATTCTTCTTTTTTCTATGAGTAGATAATTTTGTGTAGAAAATATTAAAAATAAAAATGGGATTTTATTTTTAGGATAAATATTTTTAATAGATTTTCCAAATAAATAGCTTTTATAATGTTTAGTTTTATATCATGATTTTGTAGGAATTGTTTTAGGACCTTCCCTTAGGGTTTTTTGTCCATTCTTTTTTGTGCAATTAGATGATGAATCATAGTTCCCCATAGGATTTTTTCTAGAATTTTAGAATTAAATTTTGATTAGTTTAATTAGGGTAGATGTAGGGTATCCTGATTAGGGTTTAGATTGTGTTTAGGTGATGAATTCCTTTCTTTGATTAAGTTTTGTCTTGATTTTTAGGTAGAGGCCTATGTAGATGTTATGGGTAGGTGTTGAGGACCCTTTGTGAATAATTGTTAGATTTTTCCCCATTAGTTTAGTATTTTTAGGTATTTTCTGAAGTTGCCTGTTGATTTTGTCTCCCCTGTGGTTATCTGTTCATCTTTGGGGTTCTTTTTGGGGAATTTGTTGAGGGGCTTGTGTTGCCTTGAGGACCTTGATGGAGAGCATCATGAAGTGAAGATTGTAGATCAAGATTCAGAGACCCAGAGCTTGTCTTGGTCCCTGTTGGTGAGGTTTGAGATCCTGAAGTTTGAAGGAAGTTCATGGTACTTTCCTGAGGAAGGCACTATGAATGACTTTCATCCTTTCTTCTCACCCCTTTCTTAAGTATCCAATGATGTTGGAGCCAACTTGTGAGTTTAATTTCTCCTGAGGAGGAATGTAAACTGATCACAGTTGTTGAGCCACATGGGATGCAACTCCTAAGTGGAAGCCTCCTAGTACTTTCCTGAGGAAGGTCCTATGGGTCTGTTCACTTAGTTCCCTTAGTTTATCTAGGATTTCTCAAGTATCCAATGATGTTGGAGCCAACTTGTGAGTTTAATTTCTCCTGAGGAGGAATGTAAACTGATCACAGTTGTTGAGCCACATAGGATACAACTCCTAAGTGGAAGCCTCCTAGTACTTTCCTGAGGAAGGTCCTATGAGTCTGTTCACTTAGTTCCACTAGTTCAGATAGGATTTCCTAAATATCCAGTGATGTTGGAGCCTGCTTGTGAGTTTAATTTCTCCTGAGGAGGAATGTAAACTGATCACAGTGGTTGAGCCACATAGGATATGATTCCTGAGTACACACCTCCTAGTGCTTTCCTGAGGAAGACACTATGAGTCTGCTTACTTAGCTCCCTTTCTTTGGTAAGCTTGTTCTGAAGCTTGAAGGCTGGGAAGGATTTCTTTTGGTTAGGTTTTGCTTTAGGGCTTTGCTTAGATTTGATTCAGATTCTGTGTTAGGGTTAGGATTAGAGAGTAGATGATTCTTTCTCAGGTGTGTTTGTTTGCCTGATGGCACTTCATTTCCTTTATCTGTATATTGCTTGATAGCATGTTGTTTATTTTCAGTATGATTGTTGTTATTTCATGACTGGCTTGAGGTCGAGACGAGCTTGTGGAGGCTGAAGCCCCACACACATTTCCTCCCTCACTTGCATTGCATGCATTTTACTGTTAAAGCTGATGCTTTTGTCTGTTTTGGTGTATCATTGACATGATCCCTTAGGACTCTCATTTCCTCTGATGAGGACTTGATGATAGACTTTTAGGTTGAAACCTATGCATGACAACTTCTAGGAGTTCCCTGTTCAAACCTCAACCATAGGATGAATCCATGGCATGATAACAATAGGACTTGATAGTCTCCCTCCTAGTTGAGCCATTTTTTCCCGTAGTTAGCCGAACTACGTTTGCTCTGATCTTTCATACCAGATGAAAGTACGTAGGCATAGGATGCGACATCCTAGCGAGCAACCTTCCCCAACCTTTTCCCCGTAGTTAGCCGAACTACGCTGACTCTGATTTCTCATTCTCTGATGAGAATACGTAGGCATAAAGCGCGACGCTTTGCCGAGTCATTTTTCTTTTCTTTTTCAGCCAGCCTTGATAGGTAGATAGATTATAACCAACCCGTCCAAGTAAACAAACAAGCGAGGATCCCGTCGAGTACGACGGACGTGAGGGGTGCTAATACCTTCCCCTTGCGTAACCGACTCCCGAACCCAGACAATGGTTGCGATGACCTTGTCTTACCCCTTCTTCGTCAGGTTTTTCCGATCGTTTCCTTTCCCGCTCTGAGGGATAAATAACGAAAGGTGGCGACTCTTCTGTCATGCCGGCACCTTATTTTCGCGCAAGCGACAATGTTTAATTAGCAGAGAAATATAAAATAAGAGTTAAAATGAGAAATGTGACTCGGAGAACTTATTTAAGTTGATAAGATTTGTAATAATATCAAACAATTTTTATTTTTTTTCTCTATTTAGTTATGAAATTCTAAGTTTATGGTCTGGGTAGAAGAATAGCCCACGTGAGAAGTAACTAAAAGAAAAATGCAATAGATTTATATATATGGTCTATAAATTGATATTGAGATTGATTTATACAATTGGTTGATATATGAGGTCAGATGTCAATTCTCAAATTCTTTTTTCATTCTTGCTAAATAATATGGACGAATTGTGTCTACATGTCAATTAATGACATCCATTCTATTAAGTCCAACTAACTAATATCACTTTTTTGTCAAAAGGGTATCCCAATTTATTATTTTGTACATACAGTACATTTGAACTCTATCATGTTATAGCATAATGTAAATTATATTAATGCTATAATATAGTATAAATTATACTAATGAAAAGTTAGTATTAAAAGTAGATCATTCCTGTGTATTATAGTTAGTGTTAAACTTTTAATAAAGTTTTGTAAACGGAGAATTAAATTAATTTATTGGTTTTATTACAATTTGTAAATAAATAGATCAAACATATACAAATTCAAAGAACTTTACCATGATCTATTATTTCAAACCTAATAAAATTTACTAATGCGATTAATATTAAATAATCAGCTTAATATAATAAAATTCAACTATTATCTTGATCATATATATATATATATATATATATATATATATATATATATATATATATATATATATATATATATATATATATATATATATATATATATATATATATATATATATATATATATATATATATATATATATATATATATATATATATATATATATATATATATATATATATATATATATATATATATATATATATATATATATATATATATATATATATATATATATATATATATATATATATAGACACACAGATATATATATATATATATATATATATATAATTTGCAATTGTGAAGAAACGTTAGTAGAGATGCTCCTATGATCCACATTTTATGAAGTACATTTTTTTTAATATGTATGGTATGTATAAATATAAAAAAAATATTATTTATTTCAAACATATGTGTAAGTAGATATAAATATATTAATTTTGTTTTTAATAAAAACAAGACACTAGTAAAACTTTCTTTATTTAAAATTAGGTGTGAAAAATCAGAAAAATATTAATTTTGTTTTGATATTAACACGAAACTAGTATGTTTACATGAGTGTATTTGTATTATTTCCACTAATATGTTAATAAAGAAGAGACAAATAAAATAAGAGAATGAATGAGAAATGAGACACGGAATAACTTATTTATGTTAATAAGGTCTATCATAATTTCAAATGATTTTAAATTTTTCCCTTTTTAGTTTATAACATCTAAGTTTATAGTTTTGGTACAAGAACAGCCCATATGAAAATTAACTAACAAAGAAGATGAAAAAAATATTTTATGTGATCCTCATATTTTTATTTTTTAAAAAATTTATATATATTATTTGTATTAATTGATATTGATATTGATTTATACAATTGGTTGATATATGAGGTCATATGCCAATTCTCAAATTATTTTTTTATTCTTTCTAAATAACATGGACGAATTGTGTCTACAAGTCAATTAATGACATCCATTCTGTTAAGTCCGACTAACTAATATCACTTTTTTGTCTATATGCAGTACATTTGAACTCTATCATGTTATAACATAATGTAAATTATATTAATACTATAATATAGTATAAATTATACTAATGAAAAGTTAGTATTAAAAGTATATCATTCCTATGTATTATAGTTAGTATGTTTACACGAGTGTCTTTTGTTTTATTTTCACAGGCATGTTTAATTAGCAGAGAAATATAAACTAAGAGTTAAAATGAGATATGTGACACGGAGAACTTATTTAAGTTGATAAGATTTGTAACAATATCAAACAATTTTAATTTTTTTTCTCTATTTAGTTATGAAATTCTAAGTTTATGGTCTGGGTAGAAGAATAGCCCACGTGAGAAGTAACTAAAAGAAAAATGCAAAAGATTTATATATATGGTCTATAAATTGATATTGATATTGATTTATACAATTGGTTGATATATGAGGTCATATGTCAATTCTCAAATTCTTTTTTCATTCTTGCTAAATAATATGGACGAATTGTGTCTACATGTCAATTAATGACATCCATTCTATTAAGTCCAACTAACTAATATCACTTTTTTGTCAAAAGGGTATCCCAATTTATTATTTTGTACATACAGTACATTTGAACTCTATCATGGTATAGCATAATGTAAATTATATTAATGCTATAATATAGTATAAATTATACTAATGAAAAGTTAGTATTAAAAGTAGATCATTCCTGTGTATTATAGTTAGTGTTAAACTTTTAATAAAGTTTTGTAAACGGAAAATTAAATTAATGTATTGGTTTTATTAAAATTTGTAAATAAATAGATCAAACATATACAAATTCAAAGAACTTTACCATGATCTAGTATTTCAAACCTAATAAAATTTACTAATGCGATTAATACTAAATAATCAGCTTAATATAATAAAATTCAACTATTATCTTGATCAGATATATATATATATATATATATATATATATATATATATATATATATATATATATATATATATATATATATATATATATATATATATATATATATATATATATATATATATATATATATATATATATATATATATATATATATATATATATATATATATATATATATTTATATATATATATAGACACACACAGATATATATATATATATATAATTTGCAATTATGAAGAAACGTTAGTAGAGATACTCCTATGATCCATGTTTTATGAAGTACATTTTTTTTAATATGTATGGTATGTATAAATATAAAAAAAATTATTATTTATTTCAAACATATGTGTAAGTAGATATAAATATATTAATAATGTTTTTAATAAAAACAAGACACTAGTAAAACTTTCTGTATTTAAAATTAGGTGTGAAAAATCAGAAAAATATTAATTTTGTTTTAATATTAACACGAAACTAGTATGTTTACATGAGTGTATTTGTATTATTTCCACTAATATGTTAATAAAGAAGAGACAAATAAAATAAGAGAATGAATGAGAAATGAGACACGGAATAACTTATTTATGTTAATAAGGTCTGTCATAATTTCAAATGATTTTAAATTTTTTCCCTTTTTAGTTTATAACATCTAAGTTTATAGTTTTGGTACAAGAACAGCCCATATGAAAATTAACTAACAAAGAAGATGAAAAAAATCTTTTATGTGATCCTCATATTTTTATTTTTTAAAAAATTTATATATATATTATTTGTATTAATTGATATTGATATTGATTTATACAATTGGTTGATATATGAGGTCATGTGCCAATACTCAAATTATTTTTTTATTCTTTCTGAATAACATGGACGAATTGTGTCTACATGTCAATTAATGACATCCATTCTATTAAGTCCAACTAACTAATATCACTTTTTTGTCTATATGCAGTACATTTGAAATCTATCATGTTATAACATAATGTAAATTATATTAATACTATAATATAGTATAAATTATACAATGAAAAGTTAGTATTAAAAGTATATCATTCCTATGTATTATAGTTAGTATGTTTACACGAGTGTCTTTTGTTTTATTTTCACAGGCATGTTTAATTAGCAGAGAAATATAAAATAAGAGTTAAAATGAGAAATGTGACACGGAGAACTTGTTTAAGTTGATAAGATTTGTAACAATATCAAACAATTTTAATTTTTTTTCTCTATTTAGTTATGAAATTCTAAGTTTATGGTCTGGGTAGAAGAATAGCCCACGTGAGAAGTAACTAAAAGAAAAATGCAAAAGATTTATATATATGGTCTATAAATTGATATTGATATTGATTTATACAATTGGTTGATATATGCGGTCATATGTCAATTCTCAAATTCTTTTTTCATTCTTGCTAAATAATATGGACGAATTGTGTCTA
>CAWUDS030003551.1:0-45050 GCA_963859935.3 Lathyrus sativus
CCTCCTCTCTCTCTCTCTCTCTCTCTCTCTCTCTCTCTCTCTCTCTCTCCTCTCTCTCTCTCTCTCTCTCTCTCTCTCTCTCTCTCTCTCTCTCTCTCTCTCTCGTCTAGAGTGTTTAGCGTATGTCCTTTGGATAATATGCGACGCATTCGCTCCTACGTCTTAGGTTTTAGCGTGTGTGTCCCGATCCGATCCCTTTTCTCTCGCATCCTTGCGATTGCGACTCTTTTCTCTTGCCCCCGTGCGATTGAGACCAATCTGTTATTCCGAACCTTTTCTCTCGCCCCCGTGCAATTGAGACTCTCTTTTCTCTCGCCCCTATGCGATCGAGACTCTTCTCCGTAGTTGGCCGAACTACGGATGCTCTGACCTCTCATATCTGTTGAGAGTATGTAGGTATAGGATTGCGATAATCCTAGCGAGCACTTTTTCCTCTTCCCTGTAGTTGGTCGAACTACAGCTGCTTTGATTTCTCATACCAGATGAGAATATGTAGGCACAAGACGCGATGTCTTGTCGAGCACACTAACAACTAACTTCTCTTTTCTCTCACACCCGTGCGATCGAGACCTTCCTGTTAGCCACTAATCACCCTTTCTCTTGCCCCTGTGCAATCGAGACTAGCCCGTTATCCAGAACCTTTTCTCTCGCACCCGTGCGATCGAGATCTTGTCCCATAGTTAGCCTAAACTACGTTTTGCTCTGATTTCACATACCAGGTGAGAATATGTAGGCACAAGACGCGATGTCTTGGCGAGCAATCCTCCCCCCCCCCCCCCCCCCCCCCCGCCGTAGTTTCCCGAACTACATTGACTCTGACTTTCCCATTGCACGAGGGAATACGTAGGCATAGAGCGGAGATGTCCTATCGAGTCAGTTCTTTCCGTTAGCCCCTGTTTTTAGTAGCAGCCATAAATAGTTTATTTTACACCCATAGACTAGACAACAAGCGTGGATCCCGTTGAGTACAACGAATGTGAGGGGTGTTCATACCTTCCCCTTGCTTAACCGATTCTCGAACCCGAGATATGGTTACGATGACCTGTCTTCTCCCTTTTTCGTAGGTTTTCTCTGATCGTTTCCTTTCCCTCTTTGGGATAAATAACGAACGGTGGAGACTCTTCTTTCCTTGTCGGCCCCTCTTCGCAGCGATGCGGCATGGATTTGTGATGCTTGTTTGTATTCGTTTCTAGTTCTGTTTGTCACATGCTTGTTTGATCACGTAATTGATGTGAAAAGCATGTTGATCTTATTGATTCTTGATCATTCTTCGTGTTGAACATTTGTGTTTGATTGTTGATGCATGTCCATCCTTGCATGACATTTTTTCATGATTGGTGCTTGCTCATACTTGATTGCATTATAACATGCTTGCTGCCCTGCTTTCTACAGCTGACCTGTTCTGAATTTGCATGTTGTCTATGCTATTACTTGTTGTCTGCCTGCCTTTTACACCTACTTTTGTGATGAATTAGTAGCTGTTAAATGCTATTGTGTTGCCTTGCTGGATTTTATTACTATTTTATGCAGGGAGCAATATTGTAGCTTCTGTTTTTACCTTGTTTTCTTTCTTTTTGCCTTGCTTTTGCATGCTCCTTTAGGATTCCTATTCCAGTTTAATTTTCTATTAACTTTAGATTACGATAGACATTAGGAGTGCAATCCATGCATGATAACAAGTAGGCTAGTCCCTTTTAACCTTAACCTTAGGTTCATCTTTTGCATGCTAACATTAGGATAGAATTTCCTTTTGCATCCCGACCTTAGGGCCACTTTGCATGACAACTTTAGGACCGAGTTTCCCTTAAACTTTTCGTACGTTTCTCTCTTCTCATCTCAAAATAATGCTAACACATTTAATAAAGACGATGAGAGTTGTGCGCTACGAGCCTTAAGCATATGGGAAATGATGAGTGAAGGGTCTTCTCTCACTTATCTAGAGTGTTTAACATACATCTCGTCTGGGGGCGATATTCGACGCATTCGTTTCTATATCATAGTCTTTAGTACAAAGGGAATCACAAAGCAAACTAATTCACTTCACTAAAACTCACAAACAACAGCCAAACCTTCTTATCCTTTGGGATTGTGTATCAAACTCATTTTCAGAAAGAATACGTTACTTTTTCGTTCTATCGCAAACAGGCATCGACCCTAACTGCTGGAATGGTAACTTAACGTCGCTCATAAAAAAACACTTAACTGACCTGTGGTTTTGTAGTTTCTCAAACTATGTTTGTTATGATTTCTCATACCAGATGAGGATACGTAATCCTAGGACGATGATGTCTTGGAGAGCAACCTTTCTCTATCAACCATAGTTTTCTGAACTATGTTGACTTTGACTTTCCCATTACACGAGGGAATACATAGGCATAGGGAGGCAATGTCCTATCGAGTCTTTTTTATTTTTCTTCGTTTTCGTTTAGCAGTAGATTATAGAAAATACACTCTTTGATTAAACAACAAGTGTGGATCCCGTTGAGTACAACGGACGTGAGGGATGCTCATACCTTCCTCTTGCGTAACTGACTCCCAAATTCAAGATTTGGTTGCGATGACCATGTCTTTTCCCGTTCTTTAGGTTTTCTTCGATCATTTCCTTTCCTTTTCTTTTGGATAAATAACGTTCGATGGCGACTCTTCTATTTTTCCGCCGGGTGTTTTTCGCTGTTGCGATAATATGGGAACAATATCTCAACAAAAACAAGAGATTCTATGGGTCAAAGTGAAGCAGTACCTTTTGGATTAAGGTTCTCCAAGGATTTCAAAACAGTATCTCAAAGACAAATGAGATTCTCTAAATCATGCTAAGTAGTACCTTATAGATTAAGGCTCTTTGAGAATAATAGAGCAGTATCTCAAATGCTAAACATGAGACTTTCTAATTCCTGTGAAGCAGTACCTTAAGGACCAAGGATCTGCAAGAATACTAGAGCAATATCTCAACAAAAAGGGCATGAAAATTTCTAGACCATACGAAGCAGTACCTTGTTAATTAAGGCTCTCCGAGGACATTAAGATAACATCTCAGCAAAGATATGAGACTCTCTAGACCGTACAAACCTTATGGATTACAACTCTTTGGGGATCTCCAGAGCAGCATCTCAGGTATTAAGTCTGTTGGTGGAAACAGTTTTAAGAAAGTTTCCCTTTGAAGGAAAATGGTCAACAAAGCTCTACAGGGGAGAGTTCACAAGAAACGTTTTCAGGATAACCTCTGCTTGGGGAGCAACAAGAGTAAGGATGATGGGGATGACCATTATCAACTGTAAGGTTGAAGAATGAATTGTTGGGGATATAAATTACATGAGCATGTGCGGGATATCCATTCTTTTCAGAGGAATACAATCGAATTTGAAGGAGGATTGGCCAAGATGCTTGCTGATTGATCCTAGATCCTGTTATGATATGATGTTCCACTTGGGTGGACATGCTATGCATTGCATGATGCATGGAGATGCATATGAGTATGCAACTGTTGTGGGTTCTTATGAATACACAAGACTGGTTGATAAAGCTTCTTGATAGATAGGTCATGCATAGATATGCTAATGATTGATATGATTGTGTTTGATGTCATTCCTGCTTGGCAGAAATGATATACATAATGTATGTCATGCACGTAACCATGCAAGTGATCGGGTACACTAGGATAAGTCGCTTCTTTGAAGGTGAAAGCCTTTCGAATACCACTGGGGATTGGATTTAGTAATTTCCAAGTGAAATTGGACTTTAGGTTTTATGAAGATGCCACTAAAGGGTGGGACTTTTAGTGGTTTCCAATGAAAGATTGGTCTTTAAATTATAAATTTGAAGGTGCCAACATGGGTGGACTTTTAATGTTTGTTAATGAAGGATTGGTATTTAAATGGTAAATTTGAAGGTGTCAACAAGGGTGGACTTTAAGGGTGAACTTTCAAGCAAGAACTAGATTTAAAGGGTAAATTACCAGACGAAAGTTGTTGTTTAAATTTTTGTTTGTATGACAGGGACTGACTTTTGGAAATCTACTAGACGAGAACTGGTGAGAAAAGGTATTCGCCATACAGGACTGGACTTTTAGGGGGATTTTACAAACAGGAACTTGACTAAGAAATGATTTTCCAGACAAGAATTGTACTTTGGGTTTACTTTCTAGATGATAACTGGGCTTTGAAATGGTTTTGATGAGTCCAAGCCTTTGAGGTTGGCATCAATTTTGGTAAAACTAACCTGTCAGCAAGATGTTGGACAAGATGTTCTAACATGATGAAGAATTAACTGAAGACTAACTGAAGAACAAGATGTTGGATAAGATGTCCTATCATGATTGATTCAACATCATTGTCTGTTACTTTTTAGTTTTAATTATGCTATTCTCAATTCCAGTTTTCAGATTACTCTAGGATTATTTGTTTTTCCTAGGTGGCGTCCAAGATTGTGGAATCTGAGATTCTGAGTATTTTTGAAGATGTTGTTCCTAAGTGTGGAGACACTTTAGGAAACTTAGGATTGAAGAAACTATTTTTATGGATAATTAGTAGCAGATTCTCTGGAACATAATTGTTGCTTTTGTGAAGCCCAAATCCAGTCTTGTTATGGCTATAAATAGGATGTATTTAACCTAGGTTATGTATCAAAAATCAAATTGAGTTTTTGTGAGTTTTTGTGTTAGGGTTTGTGCTTTGTGAACCTCTATTGTATTGTATGAATACTCAAGTTGGGCTGTTTTATCGAGTTTTAATTGTCCATTCACTGCTGTGATTGAAAGAGAATTGAGAAGGGTCTAATACCTTGGAAAGTCTTAGGTAGAAATATAACACGGGTGTTGGGTGAGAATCGTGATACCAAGCTATTGAATTAACTTGAATCTTTAATTCTTAAATTCACAACCGAACTTTAATTTATCAAAAGGAAAGGTCTAAAGAAAGAAAGAACCTTTTGCGCGATGTAACAACAACGCTAAGAGATTCGGGGATCGGGGGTTGGTTATGCATATGGTAGGTATTTCACATCCTAAACATCTGTAGTACTCTACAGGAACCTTTTGTTTGATTGCATGCTAAGTTTGGTAAATGTTTGCTAAGGATCGGGATTGGGTAAAGGGTGTAGGTTAAAACCTAAAGATAGTTTCTAAGTTTGCTCGCAAAGACATCGCGTCCTCTGCCTACGTATCCTAACTAGGATAGAATCAGAGCAATCGTAGTTCACCTCACTAGGGTTAAAGAACACTTGATTATGATCAAGGTTCAACGGGGAACAAACATTACAATGCTTGTATAGAGTTTAACAAAACTCTCTAGATCTATGTTATAACACTCAAGAGGGGAGTAAGTAATCATTACTATGATTCTTACATAGAGTTTACAAACTCTATCCTAGGGTTCTAGTTGAAGGGCACTCCTAGTATAGGTAAGGCTTTCTAGACTTTAAGGAAAGTCTAATGCTTATACTAATGTTTAAGATGACTTCACAAAGTCAAGGAAGGGTAATGAGCTATCCAATGACACAAGGGTCAAGGGAGAGACTTTTCCTTTGGAAGGAGAGAGAGATAGATAGATAGATAGATAGAGAGAGAGAGAGAGAGAGAGAGAGAGAGAGAGAGAGAGAGAGAGAGAGAGAGAGAGAAAGAGAGACAACTTGGATAAGAACTAAAAAGTTCTATCACTTGGGGAAGCAATACTTAACAAAGCAATAAACAAATGAGCAAGATGAAATAAGATTAAGACAAGTAAGCATGCAAATTACAATAAGCATATACTTCAAATAATATCAAGGGTTACAACCAATAGTCAATCATCTTAACAAAGATTTGGGTTATATCTTAACAAAGATTGAAGCATGATAAAAGTAACAACAAATATGAACAAATCACAATTTGAAAGTAGGCATATCATAAGTTCAAAGCATAGTAAATGTGACAACAATGTGCATAGATGACAATCAAACACAGTTAAATCAGTTTAAACCTCATAATTTAGGAGGGAAAAATGAGACAAAATTATGGTGGCAACCAAAAGGGGGTATCCTAGCATGTTAACTAACAAAGGGAATAAAGATCTCACAAGAAATTCAATCATGCTTAGAGGACTTCAACTGCAAGTAGGATCACAATCACAATAAAGGAACAAACTTCCACATGTGCAAAATGTATCACAATATATAACAACAAGGAATATTTTCATATCATATAAAATTAGACATCATAACAAACACAATGCAAAAAGAATGGGCAAAAAAGGATGAAAAATGAGAGAGTTGTGATTTTTTGAAGTTTCATGAATTAAATGCACAAAACATAAAAATGATAAGTGAAAGTTGGAAAAAAATGCAAGGGGTGGGAGTTGAACCCACGCTCTCCAGCCCACACATGCGCGCGCAAGAAAAAAAGAAAAAGACCAAAAGGTTTGATCCTCCTCAGGGATCGAACCCAGGTCTAGGCAGTGAAAGGCATGATTATGAGTAAGTTGCTTACCACTGGGGTGGCTATACATCCATTGATATAGCCACCCCCATAAACATATAAGGTGCGCTTTGTGAATTTTCTGGGCAAATGAAGGAGCAAAAACAAGGCATAAAAATTGATTTGCGTTTTGATGCTAACTTCCTCAAATCTTAATGGATTTTAGTGAAATTTAGGTCTAAATTGGGTGTTTTCAAACAAGGAACAAGATGGCGCAGTTGGTTTTTTGAAATGAGGCCTTGAAAAAGAAACACAATAACAGTTGCAAAAAGATGTTTTGAAATGCAAAAGGAGGTTCAAGTCGTGCTCTAAACATTTTCAGATCAAACCAAGCACATGCATACACCACAAATATGTTGATGAAAGAATTTGAGCACAAGAAAGAGTTCAAAACAGACTGTGATGAAAAATGATGATCAAGTTGCAAATTAACATTTGAAATGCAGTAGGATGTTCAATTCAGGTTTAATGCATATTTTAGGCTAATCAAGCACAACTCACGGCTTTAAAATATCACATAGGATGTGTCTAAACCTCAAAATTGTTTACAAACAACATGGATTTGAAAATCACATAGCAACTGCTCAAACATTCATATATTGGCAATATTTGGATCAAAAATGATTTGGAACAGTTAGAGGTGCAAGGGATGTATTCAACAACTTTCAAATGATATTGTAAATGAATTTAGCACTTAGGGCTGTCATGAGATGCACACCACAAGAATATGACCATCAAAATGCAATTTCAAACATGAGGAAGCCAGGCTGTTATGACAGGGCAAAGAGGCAGGCAGAAATGATGGATTCATAAACATACAAGTTTTATATGTTATTAGAGGTCCACTGCTATATGAATTAATTCAAAACTAAACAAGCCACAAAAAGTGAAGTGTGTGCCCAAGTGATTTTTCAAAACTGTTAGTAGCAGATGGCATAAACATGGTTCAGTTGCAAAATGACCTCATGTTAACAAACAGTACACATACACACCACAAATGTAGAGAGGAATGAGTTACAACTCTGAAATTACACATATGGCAAGCAATCAAGGTTTTGGTATGTGGTCATGGTAAAGCTAGCTCAAAGTTGCAATTTGATGATGAAATGAGAGAGCAAGCAATTATTGATCAAAACAATCATCACTACACATTGGAATCAAGTATATAAGTGAGTTACAACTCAAAAAATTAGGCATATTGCAAGCAACAAGAATTCTGGTATGCTCATGGTGGTTTTGGCTTGAAAAAGAGCAGTTGGAAAGTGAAATAAGAGAATAAGTACACACTGATCAATTTAATCATCCACACATCCTAGAATCATGAATCTAAGTGAGTTACAACTCAAAACAATAGGCAATATAAACAGAATAGAAAAAATGGTATGTTTTGGCATATTTTAACATAAAATTGCAATGGAAAATGGAATTTGAAGAATTGTGAAATCAGACATGAATAGATCAAACAAATCAGGTATACACCTCATAAATGTGATAATGAAAGTGTTTTAACTTCAAGAAAGAGCATATGTCAATTAGAATGGAAATTGATATGTTGTGATGAAAAGTGAAAAATCTGTCTTGGCAAGACAGTTGTGGCAGCAGGTGATTCTCTAAAGCAGTGAGTTCTTGAGGGAATCAATGTTATGCACATGTTACATATATGCTAAAAGATGAGACCAAGCTCAGAAAACAGTTGAAACCTTTATCAAACAGAAAATGGCACTTTGGAGCTCATACCATACAAAACAACCACTTAGAGATGCAGCCAGCAAGTTTATGACAGATGGGGTGTTTTGGCATCATACACAAGTTTCAAATAGATATGACAATGATGTTATGCACCTAAATCATGTAGATGTGGATTAAAACAGAATGTGATGAGTTGGTACCATGATATCTTTAAAAAATGCAAGTGAAAGCAATGATGAGGCAGTTTGAACACTTAAGAAGATTTTGAGCATATTGGCACCACACATACCCTCAAAATAAGTAAACAAGTAAGTCCACAATCTTAAAAACAAGCAACAAACTGATCCAAACAGAAATGGTATGTAAAACCACATTTGACAGCAAAATCAACCAACTCTCACAACAGTCCTCATGAAGAAACTCATGTTTCTCATGCTAAAACAAATCAAATAGGCAAGCAAGTTTTCATAAACATTAACCAATGATTTGAGGTACCAAATAGCAAGCACAAACAAACCAACACATAATTCATGGTAGTGATAAACTAGAAGGACACCAAAGTAACATAATAGCCAAAGCAAGAGCCACATTGATTCAAACATGATAAAGGGCAGGGGGGATCTATCAGTAACTTACAAGTCCTCTACCTATCCTAATAGTGAGCCAAGTTTAGAATTATAGGGCAAGCATACCAATTTCTCAAGGTTGGATCCTAAATCTACCAAATGATCAAAATATCACTAACAAGCCCAAACATGATATCAAGGCACAAACTTACAATCTAACATCCACATATCATTTACAAATGATAAAGTATTTGCCAAAACAAGCATTATGAGCATAAACTAGGATTCTTGACAAAGAAGCCTAATAAGGCAGCCATGGTACATTTTCACACAAATCACCATAAAGGATAATACATGACAATGCATGATTTAGAGATATTAATAACATCACATACCTCTTGTTGACCAGCCTTGAACAAGCTAAAAAGCTTAGAAACCCAGAGATCCTCCTTCCTTTGCAATGATATGAAGCTTACTTCCTCTTGAAGCAACAAGACCAAACTTCAAGACAGTTGGAGTTAGGGGATTTCTAGTTGGTTTTCAATACTTTAGACAGTTATAATATGATATATGTGAGGTGTGTGGACGGTTAGAATAGCAAGAATCAGCTTGGACCAAGATTTGGCAAGTTTTGAGGGTTGTGGTCAAACTTTCTTAGTGTGAGAGTTGACTTTTAGCAAAATGATATTTTTTGAAGGTTTAAAGGTATGGACACCTTCTATATGATATTTAAATATTGTATGGATGCTTTTTAGAGGTTTGGAAGTGATGGAACTGGTCTTGAGCAGAGTTTTGCTCAAGACAGTTTTTTAGTGAAAATGGAGATTTTGGTGGTTTTGAAATTCTTGAGGAATGAGAGGAGAGTGAGAGCTATGTTTTCTCTGGTTTTCTGAGATTTCTCTTGTGTGTTTGAGCTCATAGAGTAGGCCTCTATTTATAGCCAAGCAAGAGTGAGGGCTGCCTTGGTCATTTACCACTTTTGGAGGGAGATTTGAGATTTTTCAAGTGAATCTTGCCAAATCTTTTTATCCTACCAGTTCCATGGTTCAATGGAGATCAGAAAAATCAAGTATAGATGGACATGAAGTGACTGAGATGATCTATGGAGGTAGGGAGAGCAGCTGCAACAGTTTTGGAGTGAAAAAGTTTCTCTCTCCTTCTTACATTTGAATATTTTATTACACAAGTTGCTTGCCACTTGCCTCTCTCTTCAAACTCCTCATTTCTCTGCATTTTCATTCCTCTACACATCTGAATATCATATTGAATCATGATCCAAGGGTTGAGGATAGTCCAAGTTGTAAAAAACTGATTTTTGGGAAGTGTTGGAGTGTGGTTTCAAGTGTTGACAGGCCTAACTTCCATGGCTCATAACTTCCTGCCCAAACATGCTATTGAGGAGTTCTACCATAATTTGGGAAGCCCTTAAGTAGCTCTACAACTTTAATTTTTCGGGAATTTTCAAATTCTTGATGGAACTAGGTTGAAAAACCCTTCAAAGTTTCTGAAAAAACCACTTACAAGTGTTAAATAACTTAGAAATTTTCTAAGTTATTTCCCCTTCACAAATGAATTTTGCTATAACTCCAATTCTATGCATTTTTTGATCATGGACCACTTTAAGGCTTTTGTAGGATTTTTAAAGAGCTTTCTAATGAGCTTTGAACCACTTCAATTGGATGTGTGGTTGAGGAGTTATGGTCTTGCCCCTTTCAAAACCCTAATTCTCGATTTTTGCAATTACTTCCTAACCCTTGATCCGATGGTCATGAAATTTTATGGGGAGGTGTAATATGACATAAGGAACATTTTTTATCCACATCTTGAAGTCAAATTCTTTATTGTTGAAAAGTTGACTTTTCAGTCAATCGTTCGATCGATCGGTGTCTACCGAGTCGCCAGTTGGTGATCCGGTCATCCTGAGTACTTGAAACTTTTTGGATGGACTTTACTAAGCCATAGGAGTTTAATGGACCTTGATCCCACCATTAAAATACTCTTTGAATCGAAAGTCAAACTACAGTTGACTTTTTTTGATCGAAAACCCTAATCGGGTATCTCAAATTGCATTGTTCTCAATCCCCGGGTGACCACCTCAAATTGCACTCGTTCTTGGTCCAATGTATTATCCTTGATCTTGTTTGAAGTTGGATCAATCCAAAACATTGATTGATCAGACCGCTGAAGCCTCGATTTTGGCGATACGGAACCCTAATTCATCTATATCTTAACAAAGATAAATTGAAAATGGGTTAAGGTTAGTTAATCAAGCAAAATGATCCTACAATGATGATGAGGATCTAAGGGTTCAAAATTTTGGGTGCAACAACGGGTAGTGATTAAGCGATAAGTTGTAAACTAGAGAGTTTAGCTTAGAATCAATACTATCTAGTGGATTTCATTCTTGGCTTGGTAGCCCCCAAATGTAGGTGTTGTTGTTCATCGAACTGGGTTAAGAATTTTATGTGTTGTTTACTTTCTACATTTTATATTCTATTCCTTATTGTCATTGAGTGTGAAGCAGATATCAAGTGTCTCGACATCTCTCAGGACATTTTCATGATCTGCTATACCAAAATTTCAATTGGTATCAGACACCCTATTCTGCTCCTGGGTGAGATTCAGGGATGTTACTTTTTGGTTCAATGGATAAAGAAGGAGAAATATTAAATATACCACCCATCCTTGATGGATCCAATTATGAATATTGGAAAGTGATCATGATGGCCTTCATCAAGTCTATGGATGGTAAAACTTGGAAGTCTGTGGTCAAAGGGTGGGATCCACCTAAGGCTAAAGACAAGGATGGGAAGATCACTTTTGAATTAAAGCCTGAGGAAGACTGGGATGATGAAGATGACAAGCTTTCTCAAGGTAACTCCAAAGCCTTGAATGCCTTGTTCAATGGTGTTGACAAGAACATCTTCAGGTTGATCAAAAATTGTACTGTTGCTAAGGATGCTTGGGAGATTTTGAAGATTGTGCATAAAGGAACTTCTAGGGTGAAATCCTCAAGACTTCAAATTCTCACCACCAAGTTTGAGAACTCAAGGATGAAGGAGGATGAAAGTATTCAATAATTTCATATGAACATTGTCGATATTGCCAACACTTAAAGTGACCTTGGAGAAAAGCTTCCAGAAGCTAAGCTGGTTCAAAAAATCCTAAGATCTCTTTCTAAGAAGTTCGACATGAAGGTAACAACCATCGAAGAAGCTCAAGATATAAATACCCTAAAAGTAGATGAACTCATGGGCTCCTTACAAACTTTTTCAATGGCCTTGAATGAGAAAATTGAGAAAAAGAAAAGCTTAGCCTTGGTGTCTAATCAAGATGAGGGAAATACAAATTCAAAGGAAGAATTGTCTAAGGTTGTTGTGCTTCTTGGAAAACAGTACAACCAACTACTGAAGAGGATGGAAGGGGAGTCCAGAGCAGATATCAAGACTAAGCCATTTAACAATAACAAAAGGAAGGATTTTGGAAGGAAGTCCAAAAATGATAAGAAAACTGACAGAGGGAAATGAATGAAATGCTATGAATGTGAGGGTTTTTGACACATTAGATTTAAGTGTCCTACCTTTCTCAAGAAAGAAAATAAAGGCTTGTCTACTTCATGGTCTGAAGATGACTCTGCAACTGATGGAGAATCACCTAAATAGGTCTCTGCTCTTACAGGGGTGTTTGACTTTGATAAAGAATTAGATATGGGAAAATTCTCATATAATAATCTGGTTAACTCCTACAGGCAGCTGAACACCAGAAGCGCAGAAGTTTGTCAGCTAGGAGAGAATTAACATAATGTCATTATGCTTCTTGAGGCTGAAAGATTTATGCACCTTGACATTATCTCTTATCTAAAGAATGAAGTGGTTTTGCTCAACTCCAAACTTGACAATATAACAAAAATTGTTAGAATGCTCAACAACAGTTCTGATGTGCTAAATGAGATTCTTTAATATGGGAGGTATACTGGGGATATCAGAGGACTTGCTTAAAATGACCAAGTTGCCATGAGCAAAAGAAAGGAACCAGAATCTAGCACTACTCAACCTAAAAGGAGACAGAATCTAGCTCTACTCATCCCAAAAGAAGACAGAATCAGAAGATATCAAACATGATGTCACAACATCTGCGCAGACGTCAGAGAGATACTTCAGGAAAAAATAAGCAGGATTGGAAATTTCATCATTGTGTTAAGTATGGTCATATTAAACCTTACTGCTACAAGTTACATGGATATCCCAAGTCTGGTTCTCAATCCAGAAAGATGCAAGCTGGTAAAGCAGAAAAGAAGTGGAGTCCCAAAAGTGAGTGTGTGGCACTAATAGCTCATTCTTCTCTGAGATGCTCTGATGAAGAAAAGTGGTACTTTGATAGTGGTTTCTTAAGACATATGACAAGTGTCAAGAACTTTTTGGTGGATATAGAGTATCGTGCACCCAACTATGTCACCTTTGGAGATGGGTCCAAAGGAAAAATTATAGGGGTTGGAAAATTGGACCATGTTGGGCAACCTCGACTTAATAATATGCTTCTTGTCAAGGGACTGAAGGCTAATTTGATTAGTATTAGTCAACTATGTGACCAAGGTTTAAACGTCAACTTTACCAAATCTGAACGTTTGGTTATGAATGCTGATAAAGTTATCATGAAGGGTGTCAGATCAAAGAATAATTGCTATATATGGACTCCTTTACAGAAAGAATGTTCATCTATGACAAATAAAGATAATAGGAAGCATCAGAAACCTAGATCAGATATGAACATTGAGAAATGGCAGATTAGGAAGTTACCAAGATGTCACACAAGAAGTTGCAACATCAGACTATTTCAAGGATTCATGACCTTCTTCGTAGGGGATCTATGATTGATGATTTTATAAGAAAAAGGTGTGCTTATGCTGTCACTGATGACTCAATCACAAAAACTGAAGGAATATCAACAAGGGAAAGTTTCTCTTAGGTGCTGGTTTAGCATGATGTTACACAAGATGTTATGACGTCATCCTGTGACAACTTGAATCTTGGTGGTAGTATCATAAATCAGGTTAAGATGTTACGGGGTAAATTAGGGTTTTTCATGATTGGTTTAAAGAAAGTGAATGTCTGGTTCCAAAAATAAAGAGGGAATTTCAAAATCAATCTTATCAAATTGACCTAAGCTACTCTCTCGCACTTCTCCCTCATATTGTGTCTTCTCTCACCTTCGTGATCAAAAAAACCCTAATCCAGTTTCATCCTTTTCAACACTCCAGCGTGTTACGATGTCTCAACAACAACCCTCTAAGGGGATAACCAAGAAGGATAATGTCCCATCATCAACATCTAGGGCTAGATCTGGGAAATTATTTGTTGTTGATGCAATTGATGTTGCTTCTCTGGCTATAATGTCATGCAAGCCTAAGAAACTCACTGTAAAAAGATCTAAGAATCTTCCTATAGGTAATCCTTCAAAGAACTCTGATGCCTTTCTTAATCCTAGGACTGAGAAAGAGATATTTAATATTGATGAAAGGAGATGTAAAATAGTTATTAGAACCCTAAATTTAGGAAGCCAATTTAACATTGCAAAGAGTCTCCATCTTGGTGTAGCCAAGAGACTAAAGTCAGAAAAGGTAAGAGTGCAACTACTGAAGACACTCCAACCCAGAAACCTAAGAAATTTGTGGTTGGACCATATAAACCTTGGAGTAAAGTTATCATAGTGTCACACCCTAACTCTTGACCATAAGATCTCACCTCCTCGTTTTTTTTCTTACTGGTTTTTTTATTATGACTAACTAGTGTGTGCAGTTGCAGTAATTCCAAGTGGAGGTAGCTTTCATGCTCACAAATAAATATGTCAAAGACGTAGGTCATTTTTTATTAGCCTCTTTGAATTCAAGGTCCGTAAGTATGTAAGGAATTATAAGACGCTCAAGAGTTACTCAATAATTCAAGGCATTCAAGATTCACGAGGTGGGACAAAGGACAAAATTATCATAATTGAGAGTTTTTGTTTCAAGACTTCAAGTGCTGATAAATTCAAAGACAATCCAAGAGGGCATATAGGATTGAGTTTTTCAGGTTCAAGTATCAAAGCTCCAATGCCTTTCTTCACATTAAAATTCCAAGTGGGAATTGTTCTTACTACATTTAGTCCTTCTCAAGTTACAAGGTGCCACTGTTTCCAAGCTCAATATGGTACACCATTATGGCTATGGTTGTTATATCTTATCCTTATCTCAAGATTCTTGATGCACCACACAAACACGACATGTCTCAAGGAAGCAGAGGTTCAGACCGTTTTTTATTTTTACATTCGAGGGTTATATTGGATTTGGCAAGATTATTAAGAGGATTTTGGACAATTGAAAGTCTCATATGCAAATATCATTTCCTTGCTTATTATTAGGCGGATCAATTGGACCATTTCGGTTGACGAGAATAACTACATTACAAACTATTTTGGGCATACATGAGTGTGATAAAGTCTGTGTCCATGACATGTTAAATTCACTCAGGATCCAATTAATCGTCATTGACAAGTCAATCTTTCAAGGCGAACTTTGTTTTAAATTTGAGATCTTAACATCCCAAATGGCCTTCATGATCTCTCGTGCGAATAAGTTTGAAGTTCTGTTACGAAGGTCAAAAGCATCTTTTGAGTCATTTTATTCAAGCCAAGAATTATGATAAAATCAACTTCAAGATAGTTCAAGGGTTTAAGGGCTTGAGGCCTATGACTTTAACGTCACATACTCATGTATATACAGTATATAAAAGTCATTACAAATGGGATCTTCAGGAACTTCATAGTCACTTTTTTTGTTAATACAAAATTAAAACAATACACAGGACTACAAGTGCATACATTTTCAAGTGAATTGGATGACATCATGATGAATGCTAAGACGAAGTAATACATTTCCTTCCAAATATCTTCAATTTTGAGGGAGTAAAGCTTTGAAGCTTTGTAAAGTTAGCCCCATCGTTTCCTGCTCATCGCCTTCCATGAAGCTGATTTTTTTGAAGTGTTCTTCAACTTCGACATAAACCATGAGCATGTTCCTTAACTTCTCAAAAATCCCACCAACATGTCACACAGTTTAACAGCTGTTATTTCTTCCTAAAACGGTAAATCAAGTTGTTTACGATGCTCCACCAAAGCAATCAAACGAAAGGTCTCCTTAGCCACTTCGAACAACCTGTCAAAACAAACAGAAATCCTGCGTACAATCCAACTCCATATCAAAGTTAAATTTATAAGACTTCCAAGAGAAGAGATGAAGTGAGCTCAGCCCTCAGATTTAGACTCATCATAGGGAAAACTCGAGCGACCGGAAGGGCAACGGAACCTGTCGCCAGCTTTCGGCAAAGCATCTAAAAACAGTTTCGAGCAAAGCAACTTTCAGACAGCCATCAACATAAGCGTCATAAGACACCAAACAATATCAAAGGCAACATCAGCAATCTCATGCCCTTATGGTTCAGACTATTACGTCATCATCACCGAGCATCGAACCCTTTCTTGACCATGCAGGATAGGCAATATCTGAAATTACAACCATTTCCTAAAAGAAGAAGAAGGAATGTCAATACAGTTCAAGAACAAATCCGAAAATAACTTTCTAAAACAACGAGCAACAGGAAAACCAAGAAAACTAGAACTACAGCAAGAGTTCAATTACATGAACAAAAGAATCGTAACCGCTCCATTCCAAAACAAGAACCAACTTCAATACAAGAATCGGGATTTAATTCTTTAGACCTACATCAGCAGCCAGTAGTTTCCAAAATCGTTTCAGACATGCTATTTTAAAAACGGAAGTAATTCATTAAGTTTCCAAAATGATTACGGCAGCAAGAGAAAGAATTGAAGATCGAGTAAAAACATGTCGCAGATTTAACACCATAAAAGCAGAGTTCGCAAAAGATTTAGGGGGAGGAGAAGAACATCCGAAATGAAATTCACAAAACATCCAGAAATCCCCACATCAAAACCCTCAGCAACATTCAACAACAACCGTTCTTAATTCCCAGATTCACAACCCAAGACGAAAATCCCAAATCGAAAACCCATACAAAACCTAAAACATAAAACAAATAGGAAAGCTTATCTTTCTTGAGCTCCGCCGCGAGATCGCCATCGCATAAATCAACGTCACCACCCTCAAAACCCTCGCGCGTCGCCAGATATCCTCCACCGCGAACCACCCTTCACTTACATCGCTGTCTTCGCCAAAGCATGGGAAAACCACCGTCGTCGTCCTCGTAACCTTCTTCTTTTTATTATTTTTGACTGAATTGTGTTTTTGTTGTTTAAGTTTTTCTCATAATTTTTGCACGAGGAGAAGAAGATAGAACAAGAGAAAGACGGAGGGAATCCAAGAAGTAGAAAGGAGAAGGAGGCAGATCGTGAGGGAAAAGAAGAAAGAAGTGAAGAAGGGGGAGGTGGGTGATAGAATAAGGGAAGACGGCGGATGAGGGGGGGGGGGGGAGAATTGGGGATTATGGTTCTTAATTTTTGTTTATATCATTGTAATTGCATGCACACCATCCCACCATATCACAATGCACCAGCACCATCAAAACCACACGTTCCCCACTTATTCCATCACATGATCCATACCTTGCATCACACGTGCACCCTCATGACTTTAACCCACACGATCCAGCGCCCCACTCACCTTAATCTACCGTTAACTCACTTAATCTCTAATTAACAACTAATTATCATTTTTAATTTGCTTTTTTTAATAATTAACCATTCATTAATCATTTTATTAATAGACCAATAATCAAATCTTTTTTTTTATCAGCCACTAATTAATTAATAACCTTTTTAATTAGTCCTTTTTATTAAGTAATCCATTTAATTAATGACCTTCATGAATAATTTATTTCATTAACCTATTTTATTTAATATTTCATCAACACTTTTTTAATATCATATAATATTATTGTAAAAAAATCCTTTGTATCATTTAGATAATTAACCTTTTATAAATAAATAAAAAACCATTTAACTATTTTAATTGAACTCAATTCAATCTACCCACCTTATTTTAATCTCACCAATCTAATATTTTTTTAGCTTATATTTCATCTTGTTAATAACTAAAATTATTTAAAATTTAATCTTTTTAATGTGATCTATTAATAAGTAATATGGCTAATTTTTATCTATCCAATTTATTCCAAAAATCTAATTAATTAATTTCTTAACATTTTGTTAATTTCACTAATAAATTAAAATAATCAATTCGCCTAAAATAATCTCACCTAATTTAATCAACGTGTTTCCATCCCGATTCCTACCCTCTTAGCACTGACTTAATTTTAATTTGCACGCTCCCGCGCTTGTCTGTTTTTTTTTTTAGCACTTATATCCGTTGTATGGACTTAATTATTGTTTTTTACTTTACCGTTATTTATTTTACCGAATCGCATATGTCCAAAGGAAGAACCTACGCATGACTTAACAATTTGTGTATATTGCATCTCATTTGCACCATTTCCCCCACTTGATCCTTGATCCCTTAAGTCAATCAACTTAAGCTTAGTTCCTACACCATAAGGAGGACCTTTTTCTTTTATCTTTTACAACTTAGACAAACAACTCACATCAACTCAACTCAAACTATTCTCCACATTAGAGAATGAGATGTTAGTCATCTTGGCAGTCGAGAAATAAATCTCTTGCCCCATAACACAAATCGAGTGATGTAGATCTTTTCCGCTTGAGGGAGATAGTGGCATACTCGTCGATAATTCCGAGTGTTTGAGCCCTTCTCTCAAGACGATGCAAAGACCATCTCCTACAAATTGTGGTGGTTAAGTTGAGTGTTCTCCCTTAAGATGACGACTCGTCTTTTCTCCTAGAATCAATCAATCAACAACCCTTATCCCTTTGGATCTTTGACCAACAGTCAAGGAGTTCCTCAAACCCTTTAGGGAAACTACAAATACTCTGATTCCATTCCTGTCAGGATATGTAGGCACAAGATGCGACGTCTTCGCGAGTATACTTAGAATTAAACCACTAGGTATTTCACCCTTAAGCAGATAACCCTTAGCAATAAACAACATAAACAAGAGGTTCCTGTAGAGTACTACAGAAACTTAGGATGCTAGCACCTTCCCTAAGTTTAACCAACCCCCGAACCTAAACTCTCTAGCTTTTGCATTTGCATTGCATTGTGGGTAATTCGGTCTTTTTCTCTTCCTTTGGACAAATTAAAGACCGGTGGTGAACTAAATGAATTAAGATTCAAATTAATTAATAATTTGACATCCAATTCACACCGCGACGGAAATGGTGACTTCACTGGGGATAGTTTTGTGGGTTTCCCTAACTTGTTTTATTATGCTTGTTTATTGTTATATATATTTATTTATTTGCTTATTTGTATATTTGCTAATTGCTTTTGGGTTGATATCCTTGAGTGGTGAGACAAAGTCCTACACCCGGACTTGAGTGAACTAATTATAGGAAGGTGATATATTCAACGAGGCTTATAGGGAGTTGAATTCCGACCAAGCTGACTTGAGAATCACCATTCAGTTGAGGCCCTCTCAAAAATGGTATTGTTGAACGAGTAAATCGTGAAAACATTTACTATTTTCGACCTTGGAGCCTGTGATACTGGGGACCATAGTTACCTTTAACCACACTTTGGCCTTTCTTAGAATGTAGTGCGATGACTATGAGGGAGTATTCCTGAAATAGTTGATACGCAATGCTACACTTAAAGCAGGTTCTCTTGAGAATATTATTAACCACCGAGTAGTCAGGAAATTGATAATATCTGAAAGATGGACTAATGATTTTGAGCACCCTCTTAGAACCTTGTTCTTCAGGTATAATCAACCTTAGTCCACACCCTTTGGGGATGGGTATATCCTTTGCTCCATGCTCGTTGCAAACCTAGGTTTTCCTGTTTGTTTACCTTTGTATCTCTCTATGTGCTTGCCTGTGCTTGTGCATCCATAAAGCATCATTTTGCATTGGTTTCATGGAACCCGAGTTTATTTATAAACATTACAGAACCAATATGGATTACAAAAGAAGAAATATTTTGAAATGTTCTTTCAAGAGTCCTAACTTGGATGACCTAAGGAAGTTAAGGGCACTGTTTGAAGATTAAAATAAATTCAAATGCAAGAGACTTCCATTATTATCAAATATCCAAGTGGATAATGAATTTCTTCCTTAACAGCAAGAAAAGAAGAGAGATGGAGGATTTATTTTCCTCTATCAGACTACTCCTTGGAAGTTGATTGTGGACAAGTTTACCTCCAAGAAAGTCTGGCTAGAAGAGAAGATCAAGAAGCATGATATAAGACTTCCTTAGGACTTTATTAGCTTTTATTTAGCTATTATGTCAGGAATCTTCTATGAATGTTCACTTGTAACCCGTTATCAAAAAATAATAAATGATTTTTCTTTGGTATTCTGTAACGTTTATAAATATTTAAGTTCCATGAAACCTTTCAATTCTGCATCCTGCATTTTACATTTTTGCATAGCATCCCGCATTTAGCATATGTATGTGTCTCTTCTCCGCTGTGGCTCATCTGGTTTTTTGTCTTTGTCTATCAGCTGACATCTCGACCGTCTGACCAAGTTCGAAGTATTTACTGAAGGATAGTAAAGAGAACGAAGGATATAGATCCCATGACTGGTTTCAGAGTAAGAACTAATTCGATATTTGATCTTCCTTCTGATGATAATGTTTAACAAGTGGATGTTCCTACGCAACCTCGGCCTGTACGAGATAGCCTGGTTGTCCAAGTTAATGAAAGAGTTTCCCAGTTTCTATAATGCGTGCCTAATACTCAGAATGTTCGTACTGGAATGGAGGTGGACGATCCTAGATTTATAGCAATTGAGAAAGGATTTCATGATCTTGAAGAATAGTTGAAGATGATAAAAAGAGCTGATGCATTTGGTTTTAATACTCTTGACCTATGTCTAGTTCTTGGAGTGGTTATTCCTCTAAAGTTCAAGATGCCTGTCTTCGAAGTGTACAAGGGTATTAGTTGTTCAAGATATCATTTGACGATGTTCTGTCGAAAGATGACTGCTTATATTGACAACGACAAACTGATGATTCACTGCTTTCAAGAGAGTTTATGTGGGGAACCCTTGATATGGTATATGAAGCTACAAAGTAACCACGTTCAGTCTTGGGAAGAATTAGCTGTTAATTTTATGAAACAATACATTTACAATTTGGATAAGGCTCTAGACAGTAATCAATTAGTGAGCATGAGTTAGAATGACGACGAATCTTTCGAGGAATATGCACAGCAATGGAAAGAATTGACAGCCCAAGTTCATCCACCATTTCAAGAGAAAGAATTAACCAAGATGTTTCTAGAAACACTACCAGATGCTTACTGCGTTAGGATGGTAGGTGTTGTGTCGTTAGAATTCTACAGAATTGAAGAAGTCGGACTAATCATCGAGAACGCACTCAAAAGTGGAAGAATCTGAGGTGACTCGAATAGCCAAGCTAATGAAGAAATTTTAGTTGATGATTCCCAAGAGGAAGGAAGTGTTGATGTTAATGCAATTTGAGATTCCTCTCAAATCCTATAAGATCTAGTTCTAGTGTCTTATCCTCGAGCCGGTATGCAGCGCCTGCTCAGCGCAAGCAACGACTACCTCATAAGCGAAGGTTGCCTTTTGCAGATCAACATCAGAATCGACGAGTTCGAAGACAGTTTCAAAATCAGAAGATATTTTTGAGTATTCCAAGAGAAGAAGCTCGCTAGTTTGATCCAATTCCGTTGACTTACCGTCAACTATGGTCTTATTTTGCTAGAAACTCGGTAATGACACCCAGAAGGACTAGAATCATGAAATCTTGCCCACCGTGGTTCAACTTGAACACTAGCTGTGAATTTCATGATGGAGTGATGGGGCATTCGATTGAAGAGTGCAAAGTTTTCCAAGAAAAAGTTCAAGAGATGATAGATGATGAAGCACTAACCTTCAAAGGAGGAAGCCCAGTCTTGAATGGAATACCATTATGTTGACATATGTGAAAACTCCATCAGAGTGTTTATTTTTTGTTTGCTCATATGTATTTTATTTCTTTGATTAAAAGCATAATTCGCATGTAAGAACTTGTTATTTTGGACGTTAATGCAATAAAGTGTTTGTCTTGAAGAAATCCATTCGTATTCACTCGTCAAATTATTTTTCATAATTTATAATGCCAATTTTACCCAATTTTTTTTCGCTTTGAGAAAGAATTGGAAAGGAGGATGACGAAGTAAAACGCGGGATCTCTTGTTGTATGCTTTCAAACAAAACTCTACTGATGATGTAAGGCATTGTTTCAAACCACCTAAAAACACTAGAGATATAAGGAAGGTAATCCCTCTTTACCCTTTTTCAAATAAAAAATCGCATTTTTAACCTGGGGCAGAGCAATTTTCAATCAGCTTGATTGAACACTAGAATTTTCAAAAAGAGTGAATATCTTTCAAAAAATGGGTGGGTACAAATAAGCTTTGACCCTATTTCCTTTATTTTACAAATCGTAAACTAAGCTCAGATACAACCCTCCAAAGTTCTAACTGAAGCAGGGTTTATTTCAAAAGCATACTCAGTGATATAACGTTTCCCGACTCCTATGAGCTATGCTCATTTTTTGTTGGCTTTATAAAATAAATCTATATTCTAACTAGTGATTTTATCACAAGTTATCGTGATATCTTTTTTCAAAACTTCAAGACAAACATATATTGCATTAACAGTTTCAGAATTAACATTTCATGCGTGTTGGTTTTCTTGATATCATAGTAAGCTTACATATAAACATCAGCGTTAAGTTTGTTCTATTGGAATTTGAAGATTCCGCTAAGCAGGGGCAAGTTTGTTTCCAAGTGGTTTGTTCTATACAAATTTGACTTCACCTATAGAGCTATTTTCGAAGACTCTGTCATAATACCATCAATCTGGGCCAGTTACGTCGAGATTCGACGAATCTCTCCAAGAGTTTGAAAACATTGGAACATGTTGGACGCCATGTTTTCTATAAAACCCTCTTGAGAACGACTTCTTCTCATAACCATATGACTTAGGGAATTTGAGAGACGAAGATTATCTTATCCACTCATAACAAACTATTGTTCCAAATAGCGACTACCATGTGGTTCATCAATACAAAACTACTTTGTTCTTACAACATCCTTTATTCATGTCCCCGATCAATTTTTTTTTTACTTTAGGTGGTTATGATAATTCTCTGATGAATCTTTTCGATACAAGGAATCTCCAGTTGATGACCTGAGAATTCCCAATGGTTTACTTAACTTCACTTCCCCAATGAAGCGGATGATATTTCAATCCTCAGTGAATCTTCTCAAACTTCACCTTCCTAGTGAAGTGGACTATTTTTACTCCCCAGTGGATCTTCTACCACGTCAGTCTTCCCCAGCAAAGTAGATGTTTATTTCATCCCCGTTGAAGTTTCAACTTTAGTATTGTTCGACAAGCTTCGTTAACCCGGGTTTCCCCATTGAAGTGGATATTCATTTTATCCATGGATTTCTCCAATTATGAGTTTGATCCATCCTGGAAGATCTTTGTTCTCATTTTCAACAGGATAACCGAGGTTCATCTCGACAAATCCTTCAAGTAAGATCCAGATGTTATATCCCTGAGTGAAACGTTTCTATTCCCCATAGGAATCTTGAAGCCCTAAAGCTGGATTGTGATCCCATATTTGGTTCTCCATCTATCCCCAGTAGTACTTCTATCTTTGAAGATTGGTCGGGTGTTTTGCTTTGAGATGTTTATTTCATCTCCAGTTGCTTCTTTTCGTTTGTTTTGTCAGCATAAACATACGCATAACATATAAGTAGATAGCATAGCATGTTCACTTTGCATCTTTGTGTTTGTTTGTTCTGTCTCTTTGGCCGTGTTGATCCCCATGTGACCGGGTGTGTCTTCTCCTTCCAAGTAGAGTTGTCGGCCCTAGGCAGAAAGAGCGCAATATTTCTATTTCCCCATGGAGATCGATCCTCGTGGAAGACAATTGTTTTAGTACATTCCCACTCGAGATCATACCTCGTTGGTCGAGTCTTGCTTGACAGTTTCTCTTCGGTTATTTCCCGAACTGAACTTTGGTCCCCGACAATCACTTTTGGGATATCTCAAACTTTTGAACATGGATTAAGCACGCATTTATTTCGCACTTCACTCCCCAAGAGAATCTCTATGAAGATCACTATGGAAGACAGACATTTCTCCAACAATATTACAGATTTTCCCAACAAATTATGTCTGGACTATAAGCAATCTCTTTATTTGAGCAACTCGTTTCGATCAGGTTTCCTATCAAATATGACAAATGGCAGTCTCCTTAAGACAGTTTGTCCATCCTCAACAACTTATCAAGATTATCAACTCGTCAAATGGCATCTTTACGGAAGTCCGTCAGAGAAGTTTGTCGAAGACTTTACATATATTTTCTCCTTATTTGAGAATTTGCACTTCAAAGGTTTCATACATTGTTACAGTTACAACAAGGATACTCCTCAGGAATGTATTCCCCGGTGAGTTCATTACACAAGTTTAATTCCATCAAACAGCATCTCTCTCGAGAGGTTTAGTGAAGTTTATTAATTTTGATCTATCTATTTGAGAAGACATATCTTGCAAATCAATCGGCTTACATCTCTTCCAAAGATCCCCGGTGAAATTTCACAATCTCCAGTACATTATGGATTACCGCTAAAGTCTTTCTTATCTCCAGTAAAATTCCAATTCCCTGTGAAGATGCTCTCCTGAGCATTCATCGTTCCAGGAAGAAACTGAGACCCATTCATGGCACACAAACCATGAGGCGTGGGGAGGTTTATTTCAAGGAACTGAGACCCGCTCATGGCACACAAACCATGAGGCGTGGGGAGGTTTATTTCAAGGAACTGAGACCCGCTCATGGCACACAAACCATGAGGCCTGGGGAGGTTTATTTCAAGAAATTGAGACCCGTTCTTGGCATACAACCTTGAAGCGTGGGGAGGTTTATTTTACCCTTTTCAAGTAAAAGAAGAAACTGAGACTCGTTCTTGGCGTACAACCTTGAAGCATGGGGAGGTTTACTATCCTTTTGAACATTTGTTCAAAGGTATCTTTTTTCCTGGCTAATCTCGACAGTAGATTTCAAGAAGACCTCGGCAGTAGGTATTTTCTTTTATTTCCTGGCAAATCTCGGCAGTAGATTTCCAGAAGACTTCGACGGAAGTATATCTCCAAGAAACTTCAACGTAGAATCTCGGCAGTAGATTCCCTAAGTATTAACAATAGACACTTTGGAAAAAAGTATTCTCAAAAGAGTTACGAGTCTCGACAGCAGACTGCTTCGGCTAATATCTCAGAATCATTACATTTGACCTATGTAGTAGGTTTTGCAAGTGGTTGTTCTCGCAGTTTCTTCACAATACGTTTATGGATACCTTGTGATTGTCAATCTTTCCCCATGGAGTCTCGCTTTGTTGAGCCTGTTTTTCATGTGTCATGTCCGGTTTCTCCTCTGTGGCGCCATTTCTCCATAGAACCCTCTGTCTTGCATTTTATATTATCTCATATCATATGCATTCGGTGGCTTTTAGGGCCAAAAATTCGTGTAATGTTTGTATTTAAGTCCCTCCTATCACGTCGAGACGGAGATTTCAATCTCCATACCTCCAGATAGAAGAAACTTAAATAGGGGCATCTGTCACACCCTAATTTTTGACCATAAGATCCCACCTCCTCTTATTTTTTTTCTTGCTAGTTTTTTAATTATGACTAACTAGTGTGTGTAGCTGCAGTAATTCCAAGTGGAGGTAGCTTTCATGCTCACAAATAAATATGTCAAAGACGTAGGTCATGTTTTATAAGCCTCTTTGAATTCAAGGTTCGTAAGTATGTAAGGAATTATAAGACATTCAAGAGTTACTCAATAATTCAAGGCATTCAAGATTCACGAGGTGGGACAAAGGCCAAAAGTATCATAATTGAGAGTTTTTGTTTCAAGACTTCAAATGCTAATAAATTCAAAGACAAACCAAGAGGGCATATAGGATTGAGTTTTTCAGGTTCAAGTATCAAAGCTCCAACGCCTTTCTTAATATTTAAATTCCAAGTGGGAATTGTTCTTACTACATTTAGTCCTTCTCAAGTTACAAGGTGCCACCGTTTCCAAGCTCAATATGGTACACTGTTATGGCTATGGTTGTTATATCTTATCCTTATCTCGAGATTCTTGATGCACAACACAAACACGACATGTCTCAAGGAAGCAGAGGTTCAGACCATTTTTTTTACATTCGAGGGTTATATTGGATTTGGCAAGATTACTAAGAGGATTTTGGACTGTTGAAAGTCTCATATGCAAATATCATTTCCTCGGTTATTATTAGGCGGCTCAATTGGACCAAAGTCTCATATGCAAATATCATTTCCTCGCTTATTATTAAGCGGCTCAATTGGACCATTTCGGTTGAGGAGAATAACTACATTACAAACTATTCTGGGCATACATGAGTGTGATAAAGTCTGTGTCCATGACATGTTAAATTCACTCAGGATCCAATTAATCGTCGTTGACAAGTCAATATTTCAAGGCGAACTTTGTTTTAAATTTGAGATCTTAACATCCCAGATGGCCCTCATGATCTCTCGTGCGAATAAGTTTAAAGTTCTGTTATGAAGGTCAAAAGCATCTTTTAAGTCATTTTATTCAAGCCAAGAATTATGATAACATCAACTTCAAGATAGTTCAAGGGTTTAAGGGCTTGAGGCCTATGACTTTAACGTCACATACTCATGTATATACAGTATATAAAAGTCATTACAAATGGGATCTTCAGGAACTTCATAGTCACTTTTTTTGTTAATACAAAATTAAAACAATACACAGGACTACAAGTGCAGACATTTTCAAGTGAATTGGGTGACATCATGATGAATGCTAAGACGAAGTAATACATTTCCTTCCAAATATCTTCAATTTTGAGTGTCCTTCAACTTCGACATAAACCATGAGCATGTTCCTTAACTTCTCAAAACGCCCACCAACAGGTCACACAGTTCAGCAGCTGTTATTTCTTCCTAAAATGGAAAATCGAGTTGTTTACGATGCTCCACCAAAGCAATCAAACGAAAGGTCTCCTTAGCCACTTCGAACAACCTGTCAAAACAAACAGAAATCCTGCATAAAATCCAACACCATATCAAAGTTAAATTTAGAAGACTTGCAAGAGAAGAGATGAAGTGAGCTCAGCCCTCAGATTTAGACTCATCATCGGGAAAACTCAAGCGACCAGAAGGGTAACGAAACCCGCCGCTAGCTTTCGGCAAAGCATCGAAAAATAGTTTTGAACAAAGCAACTTTCAGACAGCCATCAACATAAGCGTCATAAAACACCAAAAAATATCAAAGGCAACAACAACAATCTCAAGCCCTTATGCTTCAGACTGTTACGTCATCATCACCGAGCATCGAACCTTTTCTCGACCATGCAAGATAGGCAATATCTGAAATTACAGCCATTTCCTAAAAGAAGAAGAAGGAATGTCAATACAGTTCAAGAACAAATCTGGAAATAACTTTCTAAAACAACGAGCAACAGGAAAACCAAGAAAACTAGAACTACAGCAAGAGTTCAATTACATGAACAAAAGAATCGTAACCGCTCCATTCCAAAACAAGAACCAACTTCAATACAAGAATCAGGATTTAATTCTTTAGACCTACATCAGCAGCCAGTAGTTTCCAGAACCGTTTCGGACATGCTATTTTTAAAATGGAAGTAATTCATTAAGTTTCCAAAATGATTACGACAGAAAGAGAAGGAATTGAAGACCGAGTAAAAACATGTCGTGGATTTAACACCATAAAAGCAGAGTTCGCAAAAGATTCAGGGGGAGGAGAAGAACATCCGAAATGAAATTTGCAAAACATCCAGAAATCCCCACATCAAAACCCTCAACAACATTCAACAACAACCATTCGCAATTCCTAGATTCATAACCCAAGACGAAAATCCCAAATCGAAAACCCATACAAAACCTAAAAATCATAAAACAAATAAGAAAGCTTATCTTTCTTGAGCTCCACCGCGAGATCGCCATCGCAGAAATTAACGTCACCACCCTCAAAACCCTCGCGCGTCGCCGGATATCCTCCACCGTGAACCATCCTTCACTTCCATCTACGTCTTCGCCAAAGCATGGGAAAACCATCATCGTCGTCCTCGTAACCTTTTTCTTTTTTTTATTTTTGACTGAATTGTGTTTTGTTGTTTAGGTTTTGCTCAGGATTTTCGCATGAGGAGAAGAAGATAGAACAAGAGAAAGACGAAGGGAATCTAAGAAGTAGAAAGGAGAAGGAGGTGAATCGTGAGGGAAGAGAAGAAAGAAGTGAAGAAGGGGGAGGTGGGTGAGAGAATAGGGGAAGATGGCAGATGGGGGGGAGAATTGGGGATTAGGGTTCTTAATTTTTTTTTATATCATTGTAATCGCATGCGCACCATCCCACCATATCACCATGCACCATCACCATCAAAGACACACGTTCCCTACTTATTCCATCACACGATCCATACCTTGCATCACATGGTGCACCCTCATGACTTTAACCCACATGATCCAGCGCCCCACTCACCTTAATGTACCGTTAACCCACTTAACCTCTAATTAACAACTAATTATCATTTTTAATCTGCTTTTTTTTAATGATTAACCATTCATTAATCATTTTATTAATAGACCAATAATCAAATCTTTTTTTATCAGCCACTAATTAATTAATAACCTTTTTAATTAGCCCTTTTTATTAAGTAATCCATTTAATTAATGACCTTCGTGATTAATTTATTTTATTAACCTATTTTATTTAATATTTCATCAACACTTTTTTAATATCATATAATATTATTGTAAAAAAATCCTTTGTATCATTTAGATAATTAACCTTTTATAAAAATAAAATAAAAAACCATTTAACTATTTTAATTGAACTCAATTCAATCTATCCACCTTATTTTAATCTCACCAATCTAATATTTGTTTAGTTTATATTTCATCTTGTTAATAACTAATTTAAAATTTAATCTTTTTAATGTGATCTATTAATGAGTAATATGGCTAATTTTTATTTATCCAATTTATTCCAAAAATCTAATTAATTAATTTCTTAACATTTTGTTAATTTCACTAATAAGTTAATATAATCAGTTCGCCTAAAATTAATCTCACCTAATTTAATCAACGCGTTTCCATCCCGATTCCTACCCTCTGAGCACCGACTTAATTTTAATTTGCACGCCCGCGCTTGTCTATTTTTTTAGCACTTATATCTGTTGTATGGACTTAATTATTGTTGTTTACTTTACCGTTATTTATTTTACCGCATCACATATGTCCAAAGGAAGAACCTACGCATGATTTTAACAATTTATGCATATTGCATCTCATTTGCACCATTTCCCCCACTTGATCCTTGATCCCTCAAGTCGATCAACTTAAGCTTAGTTTCTACCCCATAAGGAGGACCTTTTTCTTTTATCTTTCACAACTTAGATAAACAACTCACATCAACTCAACTTAAACTATTATCCACATTAGAGAATAAGATGTTAGTCATCTTGATAGTCGAGAAATAAATCTCCTGCCCCATAACACAAATCGAGTGATGTAGATCTTTTCCGCTTGAGGGAGATAGTGGCATACTCGTCAATAATTCTGAGTGTTTGAGCCTTTCTCTCAAGACGTTGCAAAGACCATCTCCTACAAATTATGGTGGTTAAGTCGAGTGTTCTCCCTTAAGATGACGACTCGTCTTTTCTCCTATAATCAATCAATCAACAACCCTTATCCCTTTGGAACTTTGACCAATAGTCAAGGAGTTCCTCAAACCCTTTAGGGTAACTACAAATACTCTGATTCTATTCCCGTCGGGATTTGTAGGCACAAGATGCGACGTCTTGGCGAGTATACTTGGAATTAAACCACTAGGTCTTTCACCCTTAAGCAGATAACCCTTACCAATACACAACATAAAACAAGAGGTTCCTGTAGAGTACTACAGAAACTTAGGATACTAGCATCTTCCCTAAGTTTAACCAACTTCTGAACCTAAACTCTCTGGCTTTTGCATTTGTATTGCATTGTGGATAATTTGATCTTTTTCCCTTCCTTTGGACAAATTAAAGACCGGTGGTGAACTAAATGAATTAAGACAAATTAATTAATAATTTAACATCCAATTCTAACAGTGACACATAGTGCCAAGGAAGAGAAAAGTTGAGTCTGATACTGAATCAGACTTTGATGTTGAACATGATTTCCAGGACATCATGCATGCAAAGAAACCATCTTCTAAGAAAAGGATGTTGCACTCCTTAAGGCTCCCTTGGACAACATCTCATTTCATATTGTTGAAAGTTTAAATAGGTGGGGGTATGTGTACCATAGAAGGATTGCACTAGAGACGGAATTGGGGAAGAATGCCCTCAAATGTAAGGAATTGATGAATTTGATTGAAGTTGTTGGCTTATTAAAGACTGTTACTAAATTTGAATGATGGTATGAGCGATTGGTTAAGGAGTTTGTGGTAAACATCCAGGAGGGATGTAATGATGTAAAAAGTGAAGATTACCTGAAAGTGTATGTTAGAGAAAATGTTGTGACATTTTCTCCTGCTGAGATCAACAAGTTCCTGGGAAAATCTGAAGTTCCTCGAGCTGATATTTAAGATCCTGATGATCAGGTGTGTAGGAAGATTACCTGTAACACTGTGAAGAATTGGCCTAGAAAAGGGAAGTTGTCACTGGGGAGCTAAATGTGAAGTATGACATCCTACATAGAATTGGGAGGTTTATCTACACTGTTGGTAAAAGGAAGGCATTTGAATTTGGTGTGTACATCTTTGAACAAATTCTGAAGCAGGCTATCTCTTCGACTGTGAAGATGCTTATTTGCTTTCCTTCACTCATCTGTGGGTTGATTCATCAACAACATCCTGAGATTCTTCTGCATGTTGATAGTGTTATGAATAGGGAGTCTCCCTTGACCTTACATCACAAACAATTTGCTGGTGATCATGTCCAAGACACTGTCATAACGTCTTATCAAACTTTTGCTTATGCAACCTCAAGAGAGGATACCATTGCTCAGCTAAAGGAAACATGTGGGGATTCAGACGCTGACATTAAGTCTAGCACTGCTAGGAAAGAAAAGCTTGAGCAGTTGATTCAAGCTTTGTCTACTGGGAAGGACAAGGAGGCTGAAGCTGATAAAGGTGTTGCTACATCCAATAATGATGCTGCTAATGAAGATATTGAGGCTAATGATGATCTTGAAGAGGATAATGAGGCCACTGAAGAAGACATCTGAATGTAGTTTTTTTGTATGGTTATGTAAGGGCTAAATGCCCATGATATTTTTGGCATTTTATGTGCTTGTTTGAGTTCTTATCTATCACGTTTTTGTTTGGTTATGTAGTTAGTTTAACTACTTTTTCATATTATGGCTAAAAAAGGGGAGTAATACTAACTTTACTAACCAATTTTGATGGTAACCACTAATTGTTGCTCCTTCCATTAATGGGGGGTTGTAGTTTTCCGCTGTTGATGTTTTGTTGTTTTGGCTTGGCCCCTGACCGGTGTTTCTGCTTGCAAGAATTATTTTTAGCTAAAATCTGGCAAAGGGGAAGATTGATGAGTCCAAGCCTTTGAGGTTGGCATCAATTTTGCTAAAACTAACCTGTCAGCAATATGTTGGACAAGATGTTCTAACATGATAAAGAATTAACTGAAGACTAACTGAAAAACAAGATGTTGGACAAGATGTCTTATCATGATTCATTCGACATCGTTGTCTGTTACTTTTCAGTTTTAATTATGCTATTTTTAATTCCAGTTTTCAGATTATTCTGGGATTATTTGTTTTTCCTAGGTGACGTCCAAGATTGTGGAATCTGAGATTCCAAGTATTTTTGAAGATGTTGTTCCTAAGTGTGGAGACACTTTAGGAAACTTAGGATTGAAGAAACTATTTTTGTGGAGAATTAGTAGCAGATTCTGTGGAACATAATTGTTGCTTTTGTGAAGCCCAAATCCAGTCTTGTTATGGCTATAAATAGGATGGATTTAATCTAGGTTATGTATCGAAATTCATTGAGTTTTTGTGTTAGGGTTTGTATTTTGTTAGCCTCTCTTGTATTATGTTAATACTCGAGTTGGACTGTTTTATTGAGTTGTAATTATTCAGTCACTGCTGTGATTGAAAAGGAATTGAGAAAGGGCTCATACCCAGGAGAGTCTTAGGTAGAAATGTAGCACGAGTAGTGATTAAGTGATAAGTTGTAAACGGGGGAGTTTAGCTTAGAATTAATACTATCTAGTGGATTTCATTCCTAGCTTGGTACCCCCAGACGTAGGTGTTGTTGTTCACCGAACTAGGTTAGCAATTCTCTGTGTTGCTTAAGTTCTGCATTTTATACTCTGTTCCTTATTGTCATTGAGTGTGAAGCAGAGATCAAGTGTCTCGATATCTCTCAGGACATCTTCGTGATCTGCTATACCAAAACTTCAGGTTTTCCATACGAGAACTGGACCTTCAAAAGGTTTTCCAGACGAGAACTTGAATTTGAATTGTCAAGTTGTGTTGGACTTTGGAGTCAAATCTTGTGTTACAAGGCTTTGAGATGTCAAATTCATGTTCTGAGGTTAGACCCAGTGAATTAAATGATATGCATGGCTCTATGCATGTGAATAATTTATGCAATGATATGAAGGTTTTCCTTTTTGTGGCTCATCTTGCCCCGGTCTGGGTCTTTGAAGATATTCTCCTTGAAAGGAAGTTTGGAAGCAGTTGTACCATGAGATAAACTCGAGATGGCTTGCCCCAAAATTCCGAGTCATGACAGGATTTGTCCTTGAAAGGAAATTCAGAAGTAGTCGTACCATGAGATGACCTCGTGATGGCTTGCCCCAGAACTTCATGTCATGAAAGGATTGTTCCTTAAAAGGAAGTCGGGAACAGTTGTACCATGAGATGAACTCGAAATGGTTTACCAAGAATTTTGAGTAATGAAAGGATAAGTCCTTGATTAACTGGCTCTTGGAGTGATTGGCTTCGATGTACTTTTTAGGTAGCCTTCCCCAAAATGAGTGTTGAAGCGACTTAACTTATGGTGATTGAGCATTGAAGGGATTTACTATTAATCAAAAGATCTTCTAGGTATCCTTCCCATGATGGGTAGATTCTTAAGATGATTCACTCCTGATCAAATGATTCTTAGATGATTTTCCCCGTAATCAACTGCTGCTCAGGGACTTGCTTTAGATTGTTTGATTCCATAATCATTGGATGTCAATGCATCTTATCCATGAGGTGATCTTGACTCTGATCGAGTTTGATGAATGATTAAGTCCTCTTTGATTGCTCCTTTGTTAGAATTTCCTTGATGTTAAGTTATAAATTATAATTAAAATTGTTTATTCACAAATGGTAATTTTAATACAATGCTCATGTAAGTTTTGAAAAAAAATCAATCATTATTGGAATGATGTGATAATGTGTGACGAATGGACCATTAGTCCAAACATAGTGTTGATTTAGCTAATGTGTGAAAGGTACAACAAGAAGAAGATTAAAAAATCTTTAGGAGTCAGTTTATGTATCCTTGTTGCAGTATGCTTTTAGAATAAACTCCGCCTCAATTAGGTTTTTTAATGGTTATAACGTGTTATGGTTCATCATTATAGAAACAAAGGATATAAGGCTCAAAGTTTGATATTAACCTACCTTTTCTTTGTGATGTTCTCCAGTCCTACGTTCAGTTAAATTGACACACACATCCATCTCTAAAGAGAGCTTGACAATGTAAGAGTGAAGATGAGGATCCAAGACTCGCTTGAACTAGCAGTCACCTTATTTTTCTTTGTCATGGATGTCGGTGACCTTTTGAATTTAAATATGGTGGTCACTGAATATTGTTTTGTATTGTCAAGGATTTGAGGACCTCTTTTGATTTTGATTTTTTTTAAGCGCTAACTTTAACCTGGACTAATTTTGTATTCCAAGTCCACCGGGATTGCCCTTATTTTTTCCTAAGTCACCTTTTTTGGGAGTTTGACTTAGCAGGATTTTCTTCTTTCTTTATTTTTTAGAAAGGCTTGTGACTGCCAAGTCATTGAAGAACAACCGCCATAATTTTTGAATTTTACATGGTTCCTTCGACATGTCAGGATTTGTGTGAAAAATAGCATATGGCTGATCCACAGACGGGATGTATCATCTTGAAATCAAATGTGTAGTCAGATTAAATGAACACTACCTATGCCCCAGGTTAAGCGTAAGGTTTACAAAAACCGAAGGAAACTCCTACTTCTAGGCTCGAAGTGGTTAACTAGGGACTAACTCCTTATTTCTCTAATGTTTGGAGATTTGAAACAATGCATGTACATTATTAGCAGGATTTTATCTGGAAGCATACAAGCAACAACTATGGGTATTTCGTTTTAATCATCCTCCCTCCAGTTTTTGCTAAAATAATAGTTTGGTAAATAAAGTGGATGAGGGGTATATGGATGCATTTTTTTCTTTTTGATATAAATTAAGAAAAATGAGCAAATGATTAATTCAAAAAATGCATGATCACATCATTAATATTACCATTCAAAACAACAATGTTTATAAACAAGTAGCATTTAACAAGAAATAAACTATAAATATAAATGATAAAAGTGATCTAATGATTGATAGTTCTAAGGAGAATGTCTTCCTGTCGGAACCACTGGATTTAGAAGATGCCTCTTGAAGTTTTCAAACTCATTCAGGCGAGAAGTTGACATGCACAACCAAGTTTCCTTCCGGAAAAGATATGTACATCTTGTCAATCAAATATTGTACTTTGGCTTGGAAAGCTTTGCAGTCTTCAGTTGAGTGCCCTATTGACCCAGCATGATATTCACATCGCACATTGAGATTGTACCTGACAGTTATGGTTCTGGCAACAAATTGAGAGACTTGGCCTCTATCAGTGAGTTTTGTACCAGATGTGGCAGAAGTTGAATATATGACATATGAATTGGATCGAGAGAAGCATTCCTTCTTTCCAGATTGTTGCGAGGCTTATTTTGATTCTAACGCTGATTCAGATATCCTCGGACATGAGCTCGCTGATTTGCATGAGGAGTAGTCCAAGGCTTCATGTATGGTGCTCTAGGCATTGTTGGTTTCCCATAAGGATGGCATGGTGCTGAAGATAATGACTATTGAGAAAATTAAGGGCCATAAGGTTTTACTGGTACACCTTGAGAATGCTCGACATTTACTATTACTGCATCGACTTTTTCCTCTTCTCCCTCTTGGGAATTACTGAGAGACTTAGTTTCACTAGCTTGGCTACTTAAATCGCCTTGGATTCTTCCATTTTTTAGGACATCCTCAATGCGTTCTCCAATTTTCACTAGATGAGCAAAGTCTAATAACACACTGCCTACCAACCTTTCGAAGTATGGGTTCTGCAAGGTATTCATGAACAAACCAACCATTTTCTTCTCTAATAGTAGCGGTTGCATTTGGACTTCCAATTCTCTCCATCACTATGCGTATCCTCTGAAGGATTTGTTGCTTTTCTAAGATAGGCTTTGCAATTGCATGCGATCTAGAGTCATGTCCAAATTAAACTTATACTGATTCAAAAAGGTGTTGAATAAGTTCCTCCATGACTGGATACGACTTCTTTCTAAATCCATGTACCAACTCAAAAATGCTCCGCTCAAACTGTCTTGAAAATAGTGAATAATTAACTTATCATTGTGGGTATGGGAAATCATTTTTCGGCAGAACATCACCAAATGAAGTCTTGGGAAATTATCCCTTTTGTATTTCTCGAAGTTGGGCACTTTGAATTTCGTAGAAATTACCAAGTCTGGCACCAGGCACATATCAACAGCATCGAGCACAAGCACGTCATACACTTTCATAGCTTAAACTTTCTTTTCAATGGCATAAAACATTTCCTTCATAATATTAGTCAATGGCATCATCTGAGACTGAGTAGAAATTTTCACTCGTGGAAGATCATCATCAGGAAGATGATTGTACAATGGGTTGGTTGGCATAGTAAAACCTGATGGGGAGTTAAGACTCTCTGCCTCATCATGTTGAAAGTTGTTCTCTAACATAACTACCATAACTTCCAACTTGGTTTGTCTGATCGACTTTTCAAGTTTTCTATACTCTTCTTATCTTTGGTCGAACTTGCTTGAAATGCTTTTCAGCTACCACATGTTTAGCATGAGGGTCGGGAAATAAACTAGAGTGATGGGTGAAAGATGGAATAAGTTTCTGTTGGAAGAATGAGATGAATGCAAATACAATGATATATGGATGAATGCAATGTATGTTTCATGTTATTCCCAAATACATGATCTGATAAGTCCAAGGTATGGATGGAGGATAAAGGTTGATTGCTCAAACACAGAGTACTCACCATGTAGGATCTAGACTTTAAAGGAACCCTAAAGTCACATATTCATATGAATGTTCATAAGCCATGCCATGAACATGACAGTTGATGAATCCATCATATGAATCTCTTTTGCATGAGTTCTTCATACCGAAGTACACGAGGATAACTCCTCAGTGCCCCATACCACGTGACCATCAAATAGGGTTCTAGATAAGGGTCTCAGAGTCATGGACTTCCTTAATTGTTTGTTGCGTATGTCAGTGACTGCCAGGAAAATGACTCCATCAAGAAAATCTCTTCTGAGTAAGATCTTCGTATCGAACTACGCGAGGAGTACACCTCAGTGCCCCATACTACGTGACCAAAAGCCTAATTTTTTTTCAAAACGGTCCAAGGTTCTAAAAGGTCCTTAGATTCATGGATCCCAATGAAAACGTTGGTCGTCCACGTCAAAAACTTGACGGTCACTAACATCCTTATTAGAATCTACTCTAAGCGAGGTTCTCGTATAGAACTACACGAGTAGGACTCCTCGGTGCCCCATACTACTCAAACTCTCATATCTTAGGTTTTCACTCTAGACTCGGGTATAGAGTCTTTCCCTCCAGATTTGCAATCAACGTTTTTATTTGAAGTTCCAAGGAACCACGAATAGGGAAAGCAATAATGACAAAAGGAAATAAGCAAACAATAAAGATAAACAAATACCTCAAACACGCGAAGGGCACAACCTAGACTAGGCTTGACTTGCTTAGGGGTGAACCATTCCCAAGAAAATTCGCCATTTGTCGTACCTCAAAAAGTATGATCTTCATGATGCACAAAATGTGGTTGCACGATCACGGATGGACTTAGGAGAGTCACCACCAAACTTTATTTATTCCCGTGAGGGGAAAGGAAAAACATCGAGAAAACCCATGGGTGAAAAGATAGGGTATGGTCATCATAACCATGTTAGGTTCAAAAGTCAGTTATGTAAGGGGAAGGTACTAGCACCCTCTGCATCCATCGTACTCGATGAGAACCATCTAAGTTGTCTAGGCATGAAAGGGTATTTGATATCTCAACCCATTTCCTGCGTATCCTAGAGGGAATCAGAACTCAGTAATTCATGTAGAAAAAGTTTGGTTTGTGGTGTATTTTTTTATGAATGACGCTAAGTTCGCATTCTAGCACACGTGGTCTGTTTGTGGTAGATTGGAAGTAACATGCTCTTTTTGAAAAGGTATTTAAATAGAAGAGCCCGAAGGCAAAATGATTTGAATTTGTGAGGTGTTTTATTAAGATTTGAAAAGTTTAGAGATGTGTATCATACTAAATTCCATAACAATATGAGCGATTATTTTGTTCAAATGATCCAAGCGTCTCACATACAAAATACACTAAGAAGAGGTAAGGAAGATTCTCACTCCTCTTTTCCCATATAGTTAAGGCTCATGATGCATAACAAGTATCATATTTGTTAAATATTTTTGTATTTTTTATTAAGAAAATATTTTATTTTATATGAGAGAAGAAAAAGAAATATATCCTAATATTGTGGACCTAAGGTTAGGTTCAAGGGAAATTTCTATCCTAGAAGTTATCATGCTTGAATCAAAGTTTAAGGTTTAACTTAATTTAAATTGGATAAAAAAATACTCGATGTAGATCGAGGTTTGAATTTCGCATGACGACGATGTAAAAAGTGGTTGTCTTATAGTTTATTTTAAAAAAGGGGGATCGATAATTAAATCGAGCATTAGTTAAAAAATGATTTGAATATGTATGTAAGAAACAAGGTCAATTTGATGTCATCATATCATAAGAATATTATGAGCAAATTTGTATGATCCAAATAATCGAATAAATCACAAGACAAAATCATACAACATTATTAATTAAACTAAATACAAGTATTTAATAAAATTAATAAACAAAATTAATTAATATTAAATAAATATATTTAATAGAAATAATAATACACTACAATATTTTTATTTTAAAATAAATTACAATGTAAAAGAAAAAAAAACGAATAAATAAACATTAAAAGGAAAAAGGAAAACCAATAGTAAAAATGATATATAACAACGTTTATCAGCATAATAGTATAGGTTGAAAATATATTGTAGAAGTTGTTTTTTTCATTAAGTTGAGATTTCCTACTTATACACCGTAAATATGACGGTTACAGATATTTGCTAAAATCTCTCCATAAAGCCCACTAACATAAGTTACATGCCACATATTCAGCATAAAATAAGGAACAACATTGACTGAGTTTATTTAAATAAATAACATTAAATAAAAAGACTAAATAAGATTAATTTGATTCTCTAACACGCCCCCGCAAGCCGGACGGCCGTTGGGAAAGTCCGAGCTTGTTGGTTATGGACTCAAACTGTGGACGGTGCAGAGGCTTCGTCAAAATATCGGCGAGCTGGTCGCCTGTGGACACATGGGTTACCCGGAAAACACCATGTTGGACATTCTCCCGAACAAAGTGATAGGCGATGGCGATGTGTTTCATTCGAGAGTGGAATACAGGATTGGAAGAGAGAAAGGTGGCACCCATATTATCGCAATATATGGCAGGTTGGTGGATCCGGTGGCGGAGCTCTTTGAGGAGAGATAGGAGCCAGAGAACTTCAGATGCTGTGTCGGCGAGTGCTCGGTACTCAGCTTCCCTGGAGGAACGAGCCACAGCTCTTTGCTTTTTGGAGCCCCAAGAGATAGGGGTGGAACCGAGATAAATGATGAACCCGGTTGTGGAGACGTAAGTGTCTCTGTCACCAGCCCAGTCAACATCGGAAAAGGCATGTAATGTTGTGGATGGGCTGGAAGAAACGATGATGCCCCTGTCGATAGTTCCGACAAGGTACCGAAGCAAGCGTTTAAGAGAAGCCCAGTGAGAAAAGGTGGGATGATGCATAAATTGGGACAGTATGTTGACGGCATATGCAACATCGGGACGGGTTAAGCTTAGGTACTGCAAGCTGCCGACGAGACAACGATAATCGGTGGGTGAGGGAAGTGGTTCACCGTCTGTTTTGAGCAGGGGAGTTGACGCAGAGAGTGGTGTTGTGACTGGTTTGGCATCTTCCATGCCAGATTTGATGAGTATGTCACTGATATATTTTCTTTGGGACAAAAACAGGCTGCCAGAGTGATGTGGGATGACTTCAACACCCAGGAAATATGACAGTGTACCTAGATCCTTGAGAGAGAAGCGAGCAGCAAGGCGTTGAACAAGTTGGGTGACGGTTGTGTCGGTGTTCCCAGTGACGATAATGTCGTCCACATATACCAATAAGGCAATAAAGAACGACTCGCTGGAATGGATGAAGAGTGACGCATCTGCAGCAGAAGTGACAAAACCAATTTGGAGTAGAAAGGAGCGAAGTTCAGTGTACCACGCTCTCGGTGCCTGTCGGAGACCATAAATGGCCTTGTTGAGCCGACATACATGGTTGGGATGAGATGGATCGACAACGCCTGGTGGTTGGCATACGTACACCTGCTCAGAAAGTGAACCTTGCAAGAAAGCATTGTTGATGTCGAGTTGACGCAAGCGCCAACCCTTGGAGACAGCCAACGTGAGAATGACTCTGACGCTAACCGGTTTGACCACGGGGTTGAACGTCTCATGAAAATCCCATCTGGGTCGTTGATGGAAGCCCTTTGCGACGAGCCTTGCCTTTAGACGATCAATTGAACCATCCGGAAGATATTTGGTTCGAAATACCCATTTGCTGCCAACCAAGTTTTGTGTGGGGTGGGGTGGAACTAGAGTCCAGGTATTGTTGGCGCAGAGGGCATCATATTCTTGTTGCATTGCTTCTCGCCATGCTCGATCCTTGAGAGCTTGCGTGATAGTTCGCGGTTCAATGGGTGGATGGGGAGTGGTAGAGAGATTTATCTTGTGGAGGGGTTTGATGATGTTGTTTTTGGATCGAGTGACAATGCCACGATCCGGGATGATTTGAGTTGGTGGGGGTGTGGATTGTGGTTCTGAGAATGATGATTGAGAGGTAGAGGGAGTGGCGGCCAAGGGACCGGAGATAGGGGAGGTATGTGGGCTGTTAGTTGAGCTTTGTGGGGCTGGAGTTGGGGTAGGTGGGTAACTAGGACATGATGAGTCCGATTGGGAAGGAGAGGGAGGTGGCATGGGAGGTGTTAGGATGGGTAGTGATATGGTGGTCCAATCTGTATGGTGGGCTGAATTTTGTGGGGTTTTTGGTTGTTGCCGAAACGGGAATTCTGTTTCGACAAATTTGACATGATGTGAGGTGTAGATTCGTCGAGTTTTTGGGTCCATACAATAGTAGGCATGTTGAGTGGTGGAGTAACCTACAGAAACACAAACAACAGATCTGGATTCCAATTTATGAGCAGTGTATGGTTTTAACCACGGAAAACACAAACAACCAAAACTTTTTAACTTAGCATAATCTGCATTTTGTTTAAAAATAATAGAAAAAGGTGATCGGTTTTGAAGGGTTGGGGTAGGAAGACGGTTGATGAGATATACCGCGGTGAGAAGTGCGTGAGGCCAAAACTCAAGTGGCATACCAGAGTGTGTTAGTAGGGCCAAACCAGTTTTGACTATGTGACGATGTTTACGTTCAGATATACCATTGTGTTCGGGAGTATGGGGTGGTGAAGTAAAGTGACTTATTCCGTTTTGACTTAGGAAATTTTGGAGAGCAATAAACTCGCCGCCATTATCAGAATAGAAGATTTTGATTTTTGTTTTGAAGTAATTTTCGACAAGTGATCGAAATTTAATAAATGTGTGGTGGACATCGGATTTGAGTTTGAGGGGATAAATCCAAGAATACCGTGTAAAGTGATCAACAAAAACTACATAATATTTGAATCCATCATACGACAATATTGGAGAGGTCCATACATCAGAGAAAATAACTTCTAGAAAATAGTTTGAACAAAGACTGGAATTGTAAAATGGGAGCTTATGACTCTTATGTAATTGACAAGAGGTGCAATCAGATTGCTCGAACGTGGGGGAGCTAATCCGAAGTTGTTGTTGAATTAATTTAAATGTAGCAGTAGATGGATGACCTAAGGCATGGTGCCATAGTGGGCTGGAGGTGCGGGACGAAGACAGAACTGTAGGAGAGGAGGGCCACACGTACAAGCCGTCTCTGCAAGGCCCATTAAGAAGAATCCTGCCTGTTTTGAGACACTTAACATGAAAAGAATGGGGTAAGAAAACAATAGCACAGTTCCGTTGATTTGAAAGTTGAGAAACAGAAATAATATTTTTAGTCATTTGTGGAACACAAAGAGTATCTGGTAAATTAAACAAAGATGCAGAAGTGCTAAGTGAAAGAGTTCCAGAGTTAGTGATTCGCAAACCTTCACCACTGCCCATGAATAGTTCGTTCGGGCCATTGTAGGGATAATGGAGGGAGAGTTGGTCGAGGTCATTGACAACGTGGTGCGTGGCTTCGCTGTCGACTATGTAGTTTTGAGATGTCGATGTCGGGTGGACAGTGTGAGCCTGAGGTGGGGGTGGAGGTGCAGGAGTTCTGGGCATTGTTGGAGGACGAGCATTTGGATGCTGTTGGCGGAAGAGAGGACAGTAGGCAACGACGTGGCCCGTTTCACGACACCATTGGCATTTACCAAGAAATGGTCGAGCTTGTGGCGAGGGAACCATGGGAGGAGGGCGGAAATGAGTGGAGGGTGAGCGGTTGGATGGCGGCTGGTGTCGTTGCCGATTGGGGCGTGGACGAGACTGTGCGTTCAGGGCTGTTGCCGGTGCGGCCAAGTTGGTTACTGCAGAGCGGAGTTCGAGTTCCTTGACAAGGAGTTTTTCGTGAAGATCGTCAATATGGATGGTAGTATCTCGGGCCTTGATCGCATCAACAATGGACTGATAGTTACCGTCGAGACCTTGGAGGACAAAGGAGACAAGGTCGTCAGAGTCAACCGGTTTTCCGAGCGAAGCGAGCAGGTCTGCAGTCGAAGTGATCGATTGAATGTATTCAATGATCGACATAGAGCCTTTTGTGGGCGAGCGTAGCTTGGCTTTGAGTTGATTAAGGTGGCCCTTTGATGGGTTGGCGTAGGTGCGGGAGAGAATATCCCATGCTTCTTTGGAGGTGGTGGCTCGAGTGACTAACGGAGCGACAGAGGCGTCGAGGGTGCCGACCAGAGCGCCATAAAGGAGTTTATCCTGACGCATCCAAGAAGTAAACGCCGGGTTGGGGTGGTGACGTTGCCGGCAGTAAGTGTTGTAGGCGGCGCAGGGTGGTCGCCGTTGAGAAACTTGAAAAGGTCATAACCTGTGAGAGTCTCCTGAATTTGCGACTTCCAGGTTATGTAGTTTGAAGTGGTAAGTTTTATGGCGTTGGTGAAGTGCACAATGACGAACGGGCGAGCGCCGTCGTTTAGGTTAATAATGGTTGTGGAAAACTCAGCAGCCATGGTATAGGATTTTGGAGAAGGGATAGGTTTCCAAGATCAGCGGCTGATACCATATAGGTTGAGAATATATTGTAGAAGTTGTTTCTTTCATTAAGTTGAGATTTCCTACTTATACACCGTAAATATGACGGTTACAGAGATTTGCTAAAATCTCTCCATAAAGCCCACTAACATAAGTTACAGGCCACATATTCAGTATAAAATAAGGAACAAAATTGACTGAGTTTATTTAAATAAATAACATTAAATAAAAAGACTAAATAAGATTAATTTAATTGTCTAACAAATAGATGTATATGATACGTAGCAAGACAAAAACATTTACCAAAGCTTCTAGACATAAGCGCGGTTAATGTGATGACAGAAACTTTAAAAAAAATAAGTAGCAGAATTTTGTACTGCAGTAGTTATTGAGAAATTTCAACAGAATTCTTCCTTCAATAGCCTATGCACAGATTTTATAAAGAAATCATCGATTATGACAACTATGCATCAACTTATCAATTACGACATTAAAAAAGAAGCGGCAACATTTTACCGATTACGATAAATGCATACGAGTAGCACACATAAAAGTATATACAAAACAAGAAATGATTAACAAATTATGAATGGAACCGACAAAAAAATCATTCAAAACAAAATCTAAAATGTAAATGAGACGGAGAGGATACGATCCACAACTCAAAATTGAGTCACGACATAGTTGTAACCGAATCGCTCCTATTAAACTACTCGAACCGGAAAAAAAGACAGCAGCAATCTAAACTGAATTCAACGACAACTACGCATATTAGTTACATAATTCCAATATCAACTCAAGCCCGCGGTTACGAGCGAAACCAAAATCACATTCTAACACCATACATGTAACAAGTGGAACGAAGAGAGTTGAAGCAATTCCAAAAACACGAAAGAAATAGAGAACAAATTGTTACCCCTAACCAAAAATATGGCTGCTGCTTTGTTGTTCTTAAATTCATCTGTGTGTTATTGTGTGTATATGACTTCGAAACTGTATTGCTTTTGTCTCTGATCTCGTCATTGTGAATGGGAGGAGCTGACATGAATTCAAGACTTTTAAGAACACTTTAATTTTGTCGATATTTTGTTTTGGAAATAAAATCATGACTGTTATGAGATTCATTCCTTGTGGTGAATCCGTGATATTGTTCTTTGATGTGCATCGATTTGTTGTTAAAGTTTTTGTCACGTGTGTTTGGAAATTGATGAGCTTTCCATTTTTGAATTATTATGTTTAATTGTTTTTTTAGGTCACTTTGCTTTAACTCACAAAAAGCTTTCTTGACTTTCTTTTAAATTCATATATATATATATATATATATATATATATATATATATATATATATATATATATATATATATATATATATATATATATATATATATATATATATATATATATATATATATATATATATATATATATATATATATATATATCCACCAACTAGAGAAAATGAGATGCTTGATTCCATAGCAAAATTCTATATTACAAACTACAATACCAAACAATGCTTCGTGAAACTATGACACATTGACTACATACGATTATTGATCAATTGATATTGGAATTGTTTAGTCATCACTAAAGAAATCCACATTTACATTTCAACAAACTACATCTTGGAAGATGTTACTTAAGAAGACTTAGCACTACCACTGCTAGTAATGTTGCAGAGCGAAAGTAAATTAGGAGTGGCAAAATGAATGGATTGTTAATGGATGGATCAAAGCAATTCATTAATCCATTAACAATTCACTAAACTCTCTTACTAAAAATCCAATCCAATCCATCCATTAAAAGATAAAATTCATCAAATCCATCCATTAACATATTTCTAATGGATGGATATCCATCCATCCAAAAAATTAATTTAAAAATTCTTAATTTAATAAGTGATGACATAATATCCAATGGATTTATAAAATGAGATGGATGGATTGAATCCATCCATATGAGTTAGTGGATGGATTGGATCAAATCCATTAAATTATTTTTTGTCTTATGGATGGATTGGATGGATAAATTATTGGATGGATATTATCTAAATGGATTTCATTGCCACCTCTAAAGTAAATATATTTAATCCTCTTATCATTACATCTTCTTTCAAACCCGACTTTCTCGCATTCTTTCTGATACTAAAGATTGTGGCCCTTAGCTTACTTACTGCCCATGAAAGCCAAACCAAATTTGGGATATTTATCCAAGGCCTTGGTATCAACCTCACCAGAAATAATCAGCACTAACTTGGGGAAAATCTTGTGTTGTAGCAGGCCCCCAAATTTTCCGTAATTGTTGAACTTTACTTTGGCCTATATCAGAGGGTCAATAGAAAAAGACCCACCAATCGTAATAGTATTCTTATTTGTTGAGAATCTTTTCGTGATATCCACAACAACAACACTCTTCTTG
>CAWUDS030003552.1:0-32500 GCA_963859935.3 Lathyrus sativus
CTTCCAGAGCTACTCGATTCGCTACGGCACCAGGTGCATTTCCCCAAGGGTGTCCTAAAGTTCCTCCACCGAATTGGAGTACAGAATCATCTCCAAATATCTCGGTCAGAGCAGGCATATGCCAAACGTGAATACCCCCTGAAGCAACAGGGATAACACCTGGTAAAGAAACCCAATCCTGAGTGAAATAAATACCGCGACTTCGATCTTTTTCAATATAATCATCACGTAGTAAATCAACAAAACCTAAAGTAATCTCCCTTTCTCCTTCAAGTTTACCTACTACAGTACCAGCGTGAATATGATCTCCACCAGACAAACGTAAGGCTTTAGCTAATACACGAAAGTGCATACCATGATTTTTTTGTCTATCGATAACTGCATGCATTGCACGGTGGATATGAAGAAGTAGACCATTATCGCGGCAATAGTGAGACAGGGTAGTATTTGCAGTGAATCCACCTGTTAAGTAGTCATGCATTACGATAGGAACGCCCAATTCTCTAGCAAATACAGCTCTTTTTAGCATTTCTTCACATGTACCCGCAGTAGCATTCAAATAATGTCCTTTGATTTCCCCTGTTTCGGCCTGTGATTTATAAATTGCTTCGGCACAAAATAAGAAACGGTCTCTCCAACGCATAAATGGTTGGGAGTTCACATTTTCATCATCTTTGGTAAAATCAAGTCCCCCGCGGAGACATTCATAAACTGCTCTACCATAATTCTTAGCTGATAAACCCAATTTGGGTTTTATAGTACATCCCAATAGGGGACGTCCATACTTGTTCAATTTATCTCTCTCAACTTGGATTCCGTGAGGAGGACCTTGGAAAGTTTTAACATAAGCATTAGGGATTCGCAAATCTTCCAGACGTAGAGCGCGCAAGGCCTTGAACCCAAATACATTACCTACAATGGAGGTAAACATGTTAGTAACAGAACCTTCTTCAAAAAGGTCTAAGGGATAAGCTACATAAGCAATAAATTGATTATCTTCTCCAGGAACAGGCTCGATCTCGTAGCAGCGTCCTTTATAACGATCAAGGCTGGTAAGTCCATCGGTCCACACAGTTGTCCATGTACCAGTGGAAGATTCTGCAGCTACCGCTGCACCTGCTTCTTCAGGCGGAACTCCAGGTTGAGGAGTTACTCGGAATGCTGCCAAGATATCAGTATCTTTGGTTTGATAGTCAGGAGTATAATAAGTCAATTTATAATCTTTAACACCAGCTTTGAACCCAACCTTTGCTTTAGTTTCTGTTTGTGGTGACATAAATCCCCCCCCCCTACAACGCATGAATTAAGAATTGAATTATAGCAACAACAAGGTCTACTCGACATAACTTAAGAGTTAATCAAACCTTTTTACAAATGATCCATCAACTAATATTATCAATTAATCCGAATGGGTCATTGTTAAATTTGACCATGATATTTGATTTGGCAAATACATCATTATTCTATACTCTTTCATATGTATGGCGCAACCCAACCGTTTTTTTTCGAATCTCTTATTTTTTTTTTGAATTTTGGAATATAATTTTCGAATCTAAATAATAAATAAAAAGTATACTCTTGACCTTGACAGTGATATATGTTGTATATGTAAATCCTAGATGTCAAAATCGGCAGAATTTGCCCAATAAAAAGAAAAATCGGTAAAAAGAAATAATATGCTCAGTATAAATCCTATGCTGAGGAAATAAAAAATAAGGACCAATGAGATAGAAAAACAGAATCATAAACAAAGTTCAGGTTGGAATTCCATAGATAATATAGATAGTATTGTCTACAATCTGGATGACTGGGTTGACCTTAAAAATTAAATCATTGAAATTTGAAAACAATTGAATTGATTGGATGGTGAAAATCGATTATTAAATTACATTTATTATTCCATATTTTTTTTATTATTAAATATTTTATTAAATATGAATTAATACATTTCATTTGTTATTAAATATTCAAATAATGAACCAATCCACTTGCGTTGTTCTCGAACATTTTTTTCTTAATTTGAATTTTTTTTTTTTTTTTTCAAAAAAAAAAAAGGATATTTTTCAATATGACAATAAATCCTCCCCCTTCTGATACTGAGGTTTCTGCACTTGAAAACAAAAATCTGGGGCGTATTACGCAAATAATCGGTCCGGTACTCGATATAGTTTTTCCACCAGGGAAGATGCCTTATATTTACAACGCTCTGATAGTTCAAGGTCGAGATACGGTTGGCCAACAAATTCGCGTAACTTGTGAAGTACAGCGATTATTAGGAAATAATCGAGCTAGAGCTGTAGCTATGAGTGCTACAGATGGTCTAAAGAGAGGAATGGAAGTGATTGACACAGGAGCTGCTCTAAGTGTTCCAGTCGGCGGAGCAACCCTAGGTCGAATTTTCAACGTGCTTGGAGAACCCATAGATAATTTGGGTCCTGTAGATACTCGCACAACATCTCCTATTCATAGATCTGCGCCTGCCTTTATACAGTTAGATACACAATTATCCATTTTTGAAACAGGAATTAAAGTAGTCGATCTTTTAGCTCCTTATCGCCGTGGCGGAAAAATAGGACTTTTCGGTGGAGCTGGGGTAGGTAAAACAGTACTCATTATGGAATTGATCAATAACATTGCCAAAGCTCATGGAGGTGTATCTGTATTTGGCGGAGTAGGTGAGCGTACTCGTGAGGGAAATGATCTTTATATGGAAATGAAAGAATCCGGAGTAATTAATGAAAAAAATATTGCGGAATCAAAAGTCGCTTTAGTCTATGGTCAAATGAATGAACCCCCCGGAGCTCGTATGAGAGTTGGTTTAACTGCCCTAACTATGGCAGAATATTTCCGAGATGTCAATGAGCAGGACGTCCTTCTATTTATCGACAATATCTTCCGTTTTGTCCAAGCCGGATCCGAAGTATCGGCCTTATTGGGCCGAATGCCTTCCGCTGTGGGTTATCAACCGACCCTGGGTACTGAAATGGGTACTTTACAAGAAAGAATTACTTCTACCAAAGAAGGGTCAATAACTTCTATTCAAGCAGTTTATGTACCTGCAGACGATTTGACCGATCCTGCTCCTGCCACGACATTTGCACATTTGGATGCAACTACTGTACTATCAAGAGGATTAGCTGCCAAAGGTATCTATCCAGCAGTAGATCCTTTAGATTCAACGTCCACCATGCTCCAACCTCGGATCGTCGGTGAAGAACATTATGAAACTGCGCAAAGAGTTAAACAAACGTTACAGCGTTACAAAGAACTTCAGGACATGATATCTATTCTTGGGTTGGACGAAGTATCCGAAGAGGATCGCTTAACCGTAGCAAGAGCACGAAAAATGGAACGTTTCTTATCACAACCTTTTTTCGTAGCAGAAGTATTTACTGGTTCCCCAGGGAAATATGTTGGTCTCGCAGAAACAATTAGAGGATTTCAATTGATTCTTTCTGGAGAATTAGATAGTCTTCCTGAACAAGCCTTTTATTTGGTGGGTAATATCGATGAAGCTACTGCGAAAGGCTACGAACTTAACTTAGAAATGGGAGAACAAATTCAAGAAATGACTTTCCATCTTTGTGTACTGACCCCCAATCGAATTGTTTGGATTCAGAAGTGAAAGAAATTATTTTATCTACTAATAGTGGACAAATTGGGGTATTAAAAAATCATGTGCCTATTGCCACAGCTTTAGATATAGGTATTTTGAGAATACGCCTTAAGGACCGATGGTTAACGATGGCTCTGATGGGTGGTTTTGCTAGAATCGGCAATAATGAGATCACTATTTTAGTACCTGATGCAGAAAGGGCTAGTGACATTAATCCACAAGAAGCACAACAAACTCTTAAAATAGCAGAAGCTAACTTAAATAAGGCTGAAGGCAAGAGACAAACAATTGAAGCAAATCTAGCTCTCCGGCGAGCTAAGACACGAGTCGAGGCTATCGTAGAGCCTATCAAGAGGATCTCGTAACAAGTTGGTGCAGCCAAAAAATAGAAAAAAGATAGAAAATTACAATAAAAAAAAATGGTGAGTAGAAAAACTTATTAGATACCGGAATCAATGGTATCTACTAAGTTCTACCAATACCTTACCTACTATTGGATTTGAACCAATGACTCCTGCCGTATGAAAGCAATACTCTAACCACTGAGTTAAGTAGGTCATTTATCATCCTAAATAAAAAAAGTAGCTCTCGATCAGATCAATGGATTATAAATGTTATATTATTTATAAATAATACAAACGCAATATAAATCAAAGAGATTGGATCATGTAATTTAATATTTATCTTGACAAGAATTTATTTATCGAATATGATCAAATCTGTATCAAAGCACAAGGGCTATAGCTCAGTTAGGTAGAGCACCTCGTTTACACATGCGCCAATGTTTTTTCATAGGAGTCCATCATGTAATTAAAAAGAGTTGATCTTAATTGATAAATCAATGTCTTACTCCAGAAAGAAAATTAAGAGAACAATAGCCTGACAAAGGATTTAGACGTCAAATGGAATCCATAATGAGATATTGATAAGGTGAATACTAAAATCTATTCAATGCTAGGCAATGAGGCTAGGGACCTCCAAAAAAATATCTTTTCTTCCTATCTTATGAACTTTAAGGTGTATGAAGTTTCATTTCCTATTTGATATTTTTATTGAAGTAGGTTGATAGAGAGTCCATTTAACTTAAGTTGATCCAGGCCAGAAGCAGACCTACGTCAGAATAACCTTCTTCTTTGAAAAACTTTGGTAGTGCTCTTAGATTTTGATCTAAATAAGAAATCAGAGCACAGGGAGTCATTTCCTTTTTCTTTGTGTAAAGAAAAAAGATGGTAGACTAATTGATATTTCTATCAGTTAATGAAAAAGCCCAATGCAAAAAAAAAAAAATGCACGTTGGGTCTTTAAACAATTCAAATCATTTTGATAATAATAATAGTTTGATCCGTTTTACCGAGAAGGTCTACGGTTCGAGTCCGTATAGCCCTAATAGTACTACCGATACTACTATATTTAGTATAGTAGTAGTATATGGAATACTAAATACTCCATACTAGTAATACTAGTAGTATAAATATAGTTGAAATACTTTTTGTAATCGAAAGAATGAATCAATTCATTTCTATTTGAATAGATTAATGATATACTAATATTAGTATTAGTATACTCAGATACTAATCTAGAAATAATGTCAACTTTTAAAATGTAAACTTAATAAAATACAAAGCATTTCTATTTAGATTAATGAATCTAATAATTTTGAAATTTAAATTCAAATCGACTAAGAATTAATATGAATCCAGTATATTTTCCACATTCATAGGAGTACATTTATGTTTTTGCTTTATGAATATGATATTTTTTGGACATTTCTAATAATATCGATCTTTATTCCTATTTTGGCATTTCTAATTTCTGGAATTTTAGCTCCAATTAGGAAAGGGCCAGAAAAACTTTCTAGTTATGAATCTGGAATAGAACCGATGGGCGATGCTTGGTTACAATTTGAAATCCGTTATTATATGTTTGCTCTCGTTTTTGTTGTTTTTGATGTTGAAACAGTCTTTCTTTACCCATGGGCAATGAGTTTTGATGTATTAGGGGTATCCGTATTTATAGAAGCTTTCATCTTCGTGCTTATCCTAATTGTTGGTTTAGTTTATGCATGGCGAAAGGGAGCATTAGAATGGTCTTAATTCTTGAATATTTAGACAATTAAACAAAACATTGAGACAGTTATGAATTCCATTGAGTTTCCCTTACTTGATCAAAAAACCAAAAATTCAGTTATTTCTACTACATTAAATGATCTTTCAAATTGGTCAAGACTATCCAGTTTATGGCCGCTTCTCTATGGTACTAGTTGTTGCTTCATTGAATTTGCTTCATTAATAGGATCGCGATTTGACTTCGATCGTTATGGACTGGTACCACGCTCTAGTCCTAGGCAGGCAGACCTCATTTTAACAGCGGGCACCGTAACTATGAAAATGGCTCCTTCTTTAGTTCGATTATATGAGCAAATGCCCGAACCAAAATATGTTATTGCTATGGGAGCTTGTACAATTACAGGAGGTATGTTCAGTACCGATTCTTATAGTACTGTTCGGGGCGTGGATAAGCTAATTCCTGTGGATGTCTATTTGCCGGGCTGTCCACCTAAACCGGAAGCGGTTATAGATGCTATAACAAAACTTCGTAAGAAAATATCTCGAGAAATCTATGAAGATCCAATTAGTTATCAACGTAGGTGTTTTACTACCAACCACAAATTTGATGTTGGACACAGTACTCATACCGGCAATTCTAATAAAGGATTATTCTATCAACCATCATCTATTTCCGAGATAACCTCGGACACATTTTGGAAATATAAAAAAATTAAGTATCCTCCGACGAACGAAAAAGTGAATTAAACAGGATCCTTTTGTACAAAATACAATAAGAAATAGCAAGCAAGTCAATCTGACAAAATTTCATTGTAATGGAAATAAATGGTAAATACTTATACCAATCTTATAAAAAACTCGGGAGAAATCAAAAAATGCAAGGTAATTTGTCTGCTTGGCTAGTCAAACACGGAATAGTTCATAGATCTTTGGGTTTTGATTACCAAGGAATAGAGACTTTACAAATAAAGCCCGAGGATTGGCATTCGATTGCTGTTATTTTATATGTATATGGTTACAATTATCTACGTTCCCAATGTGCCTATGATGTAGCACCAGGAGGACTATTAGCGAGTGTCTATCATCTTACGAGAATAGAGTATAGTCTAGATCAACCCGAAGAGGTATGCATAAAAGTATTTACCCCAAGGCAAAATCCGAGAATTCCTTCTATTTTCTGGGTTTGGAAAAGTGCAGATTTTCAAGAAAGGGAATCTTATGATATGTTAGGAATCTATTATGATAATCATCCGCGTCTGAAACGTATTTTAATGCCCGAAAGTTGGATAGGATGGCCTTTGCGTAAAGATTATATCGCCCCTAATTTTTATGAAATACAAGATGCTCACTAAATGCGAAAAATAAGAAAGTAATCTTAACTTCGACAACCCCAGATATTAAAGAAAGAAATATCTGTATGTCCATTGACTTATCGATTAGTCAGAATAATAGAGGTTTCATTCCTCTCTTATTATAAGAGGGATTCATTGAGATTCAAAAATGGGATGGAGCAATACTGATTTCGGACGAGCCAATAGGATGAACTGAAAAAGTTCTGCTTGGTGTTTCAAGCAACTAATTGAAGCATTTGAATATTGTTTCAATTGAAATATTAACAATTGTTATTGCAGCGCAGAAAAAATCAAAACAAACTTGAATCATTCATTTTCATACTTCCTTTTGATCCCTAGAATATACATCCATTCATTCTTCATCTAGAAAGAGCATATCGCCGTACGCCTACATAAATTATGTAGGATGATTAAGACCACTAATAAATATGTATCTATTCCCTTTTTTCAAAAGAAATATGGGAATAGATACTCATACATAATGAGTTGCCGGGAACCAGATTTGAACTGGTGACACGAGGATTTTCAGTCCTCTGCTCTACCGTCTGAGCTATCCCGACCATTCTTGACGCACCATCCGAAATCTAAGAAATTACTTGAGTCTATGTCAAGTAAATCCAAAAAGGGCCAGAATATAGGAGGGAAATTTTTTGGGGATAGAGGGACTTGAACCCTCACGATTTCTAAAGTCGACGGATTTTCCTCTTACTCAAAATTTCATTGATGTCGGTATTGACATGTAGAATGGGACTCTATCTTTATTCTCGTCTGATTAATAAGTTATTCAACTGATCCATCAGATTATGTTGGAGTGACTGATTTGAGCAATGAATATTCTATTCATTGATTTTTTCTTCCAGTTGTAATTGATTTGATTCTAATGTTTCAATTGTGATAGAATCCAAATATTTACAAATAGAAGTTAGAAATCTTCATTAATCAATTGAATGTTGTCAACTCCATTTGTTAGAACAACTTCCATTGAGTCTCTGCACCTATCCTTTTTTTATTTTCACTTTCTGAACTTTTATTTGTTTTCGGAAAGAAGGATTTGGCTCAGGATTGCCCATTTTGAATTCCAGGGTTTCGCTGAATTTGAAAGTTTTCACTTGGTAAGTTTCCATACCAAGGCTCAATCCAATTAAGTCCGTAGCGTCTACCAATTTCGCCATATCCCCCGTTTTTTCTTTGAGATTGATATCATATCGCATTAGGATGTTTTTTCATTTGTATTCTGAGAATTATATGCTGGAACTGTTGAATTTATTTGTTGAAATCTACTCCCATATTGGGTTGGGAAAATTAAAATTTCCTTCTATTTGTTTTTTGTTGATAGATTTTCTTTCATCTATATCAGATACCCGTATTTACTCGAATCAGAAATGATTCTATTATCTCTGTATTCGCAATTCAATATACAGAGATATATACTACATATATCTCTATTTTAGATGTACCCCTTCTATTCTTTTTTGATAGAATTTCGAATACTCTAACGTTCGATTCTTTTTTTCCTTCGAGCAGACCGATACAGACCTTATAACGAAAATAATAAAAATCTATTTATTAATTTAGATTTCGATATTCAGTTAGAAATTCAATAGAAGGATCTAATTTTTCATTACTTATCCAATCCAATTTCTTTGGATAATCCATCCAATTTTTTAGAATTCAAATGGATATGTATAAATCCATATTTTTATATTATATGTATAAAATACATTATACATATTTCATCTTAATGCATAATCATTATTGAATATAAATAACTGTAATCTAATTAGTCATTATTGAATTCAATAAAATAATATTAAGAAAGAATATTATATATATCTTAAAATATTTATTTATAGTAATATTTTTTTATATTAAAGATAATATTCTATATACTCTTTACTATTTTCTATAGATATATTCTATCTATTAATCTAGATAGAATGAAATAGAAAGTATTCTAGAATATTAAAGAATATATAAAGAAGATATACATAGAAATAATCTTCCTATCGAATTCCATTCTACTTTTCATAATTCAAATTATATAAATAAAAATAATAAGGATCGGGATAAATACATATAATAAATATGAATTATTAATAATCGAAATAGATAAATAATAGAAATTGGAAGAATCCAAATATTCCAAAATGGAATTCAAAACTAAAAAAAAAAAGAGAATCTTACTATATGATATGGATGAAAATTATTTTTTATCCAATTCTTTTTTTATGGATCCAAAAATATTGGATAAATTATTAATTATTAGATAAATGGATAAAAAGAGTATTCTAGGTAATTGGTAATGAAAATAATTTGGATTCGTATTTTTAAATGATTCCGATTTGTATCATATTCTATATACTAGAATATCAAATAAATATGGGATATTCTATCTTTTTTTGTATTTATTTGATTATGTTATGATATAGTAATTGTGTTATGAAGAGCTAATATGAAATAGTTAATAACTAGGATCCCAGTAGTTTAGGAAAGAATTCTGATAAATGCACAATTTGTGTTCTGAGAGCCCGCTTAGCTCAGAGGTTAGAGCATCGCATTTGTAATGCGAGGGTCATCGGTTCGATTCCGATAGCCGGCTTTTTTTATTTCTTTTTTATTTCTATATCGATAGAATAGAATTCCATTCGGATACTGATAGAATCCTTCTAATTCTTCTTTGTACTACAGTAGTACAATACTTTAATAGTACAATACTTGAAGTAGATTTCACTTCATTTATAATATCATATTTGTCATTTAGTTTAGTTTTGATTTTTCTTTATGAGATTTTCCATTTTAAAAAGGAGTGTTTATGTCACGTTACAGAGGGCCTCGTTTCAAAAAAATACGCCGTCTGGGGGCTTTACCAGGACTAACCAGAAAAGAGCTTCCAGTTAGAAGAGTTGGAAGCGAAGAATCGCTCTCCAGTAAAAAATCTCAATATCGTATTCGTTTAGAAGAAAAACAAAAATTGCGTTTTCATTATGGTCTTACAGAACGACAATTGCTTAAATACGTTCGTATCGCTGGAAAAGCGAAAGGGTCAACCGGCCAGGTTTTACTCCAATTACTAGAAATGCGCTTAGATAACATACTTTTTCGATTGGGTATGGCTGCGACTATTCCTGAAGCCCGTCAATTAGTTAACCACAGACATGTTTTAGTTAATGGTCGTATAGTAGATATACCAAGTTATCGTTGTAAACCTAAAGATATTATTACAGCCAAGGATGAACAAAAATCGAGAACTATAATTCAAAATTCTCTTAAATCAGCCCCCCGCAAAAGAGTGCCAACCCATTTGACTCTTCATCCAGACCAATATAAAGGATTAGTCAATCAAATAATAGATAGTAAATGGGTTGGTTTGAAAATTAATGAATTGCTGGTTGTAGAATATTATTCTCGTCAGACTTAAACCTCGTTAAAATAACAAGAATTTTGATCCGAGTATTTTCCCCCCCCATTCGTGTATAGAAGTGGGTGTAGCAAAATTGTTATTCCTTGCCCACTTTATGCACAATTTTCTATATTACAGAAACAAATTAGGAATAGAGAATGCATATAAAAGTTGCAATAATTTTATCTATATATTATTTAAAACATTGACGTCAGTAACATTGATGAACTTGGTAAGGGTGCGGAAAGAGAGGGATTCGAACCCTCGGTAAACAAAAAGCCTACATAGCAGTTCCAATGCTACGCCTTGAACCACTCGGCCATCTCTCCTACATAATGATTATGTCCCTAAATCGAGTGAATAGTGAGGCATTTATATCCCATTTGCGTAAGCGCACACAATACAATCAATTGAAACTAAAAAAAAAAAAATTCTACTTCAACTTCAAAGCCTACCGTAGAATAAAGTAATTTGATTAATAAGTCCATTTTTACGTTATTTCGTACTGTATTGTACAATTCCTTTGTTTGGGGAATTATTTTATCACGCGATAAAAAATGAAATTATAGAATGGATTGCTACCTATGACTAGATCTCGGATAAATGGAAATTTTATTGATAAGACCTTTACCATTGTAGCCAATATCTTATTACGAATAATTCCCACAACTTCTGGAGAAAAAGAGGCATTCACTTATTACAGAGATGGTGCGATTTGATTATTTTTTTTTTTTACCGATCTCAGTCTTAGGAGAAAGATACATTCTTCAGAGACAAATCAAAAAAAACCGACGCTTGCTGAAGGTGAAGTTTGGAAATAAAACGATTAATCCCTTCTGTCGTGTATTCCCGATTAATGCAGCCTCAATATGCTTCAATTTTAGGTTTATAGTATTAAGCGAAAGGTTATACCTATATATACCTATTTATGGGGTTAGGTGAATCCTACTCCACTAGTACAAATAGGCGGCATGGGGGAAGAAGCACTACGCTAGGGAATCAACAACAGGAGAAAAATTTGTAAAAAAAATCCTTCCTTTCTTATCGGGATCGGGACTAACTAGAATGGTTGGGACAACAAACATCCATCTCGTTCGTATTTTGGATACCCATATAACCATCAAAGACTGTTGAAGTGACTAATTCCGGGAAATTAAGCGGCGTTGAGGACAAATAAATTGTTGAAGTTACGATTGATTTATCCAGTAATAACTTACTAAATGTTAATAAAAGATCCTTTACAGAAAGGTTGGCTAGAGATTTCGTGTAAAAACACTAGTCCCGCTCAGTTGATAATGAGAATATTGCAATCTTTTTTGATTCCATGGATGTTTCTCATTATCCACATAAAGGAGGAGCCGTATGAGATGACAATCTCACGTACGGTTCTGGAACGGAGATTCTTTGAACCGAATGACGACCGTAACGGATGTCGGCTCAATCTGAAGGAAATTATGCGGAAGCTTTACAGAATTATTATGAGGCGATGCGACTGGAAATTGATCCCTATGATCGAAGTTATATACTTTATAACATCGGCCTTATCCACACAAGTAACGGAGAACATACAAAAGCTTTGGAATACTATTTTCGGGCACTCGAACGAAACCCTTTCTTACCTCAAGCTTTTAACAATATGGCCGTGATCTGTCATTACGTGCGACTATCTCCACTATAGAAAGAAAAAAGAAAAGAACCTCCACTAATAGTCATAAATACTAGACAAAAAAAATAGGCTTTCTACATATATATCGTTCGAAACAACGATTTTTATGAGCTGTAGCAAAGAAAGAAACTTCATATTCATAGAAGTAAAAATATGAAGAAATAGAATATATATATGCCTAGATACTTTTTTCTATGGATAAAAGATCTAATTGATAAAGGAAGCACCGTAAAGATCAATTAACAAGGTTTTTGGCCGATACAACCAGAACTGCTTACTTATATGATGATAGATTCGAAATCAACTTATGTAATAAAGTTGATCCCCGAAGGTTTTGAGCAGCGGTGTAGTATCAGATCCCAAAGATAGTAAGTCTTTTCTTATGAAGAAAAGTCTTTCTCACAGATTCTATAGAAATAGATATATTATATATGAAATGATATATGAACTCGAGATAGTTACCTTTGAGAAAATTCAAATAAGAGCGTTAGTATTAATGTCGATGCCTTCTTCTTCAGAAGGTAGGAGAAAAGATAAAACTAAAAACAAAGGATTCAATTGAATTATTAATCCAAATTCAAGTTTTAAACTCATGTAATTAACCTCTTTTCTTGTTATTAACTCCAGAAAAAATGGAAGATCAAAAGAATTGACTGTTGAGCCGTATGAGTCAGGAAACTCTCAAGTACGGTTCTAAGGGAAGGATTTTACTCCCCTATTCCGACCGCGGAGAACAGGCCATTCGACAGGGAGATTCTGAAATTGGAGAATCTTGGTTTGATCAAGCTGCTGAATATTGGAAACAAGCTATAGCCCTTACCCCTGGTAATTATATTGAGGCACAGAATTGGTTGAAGATCACAGGGCGTTTTGAATAAGAACAGTCTTTTTATTATTTTCTTTTTTTTATTCTAATTCAAATATTATTGTCTATATTTTATTCTCTAATAGAGAATAAAATATATAGAAAATCCATTATATATATTGAATTTTTGATAGTTTATTGTCCCCATCAATCAAATAAAAGGGTCCGTTGAGCGCCTCACTGCTATGTCATAATGGATCCGAACACTTGCCCCGGATTCACTTCCGGATCCTAATTGTTCTAGTGAATAACTCAAGAAAATATGGAATAGATGGGAGATAGAAGAGAAAGATATTCAATATAAACATTTCTCATAAGTTCACGAATTATGTTTTATGTTGGCGGGTCTCTTTGTATGTGTTGTCCGGAAAGAGGAGGACTCAATGATTATTCGTTCGCCGGAACCAAAAGTCAAAATTTTGGTAGATAGGGATCCCATAAAAACTTCTTTCGAGCAATGGGCAAAACCTGGTCATTTCTCAAGAACAATAGCTAAGGGACCTGATACTACTACTTGGATCTGGAACCTACATGCTGATGCTCATGATTTCGATAGCCATACTAGTGATTTAGAGGAGATTTCCCGAAAAGTATTTAGTGCTCATTTCGGTCAACTCTCCATTATCTTTCTTTGGCTGAGTGGCATGTATTTCCATGGTGCTCGTTTTTCAAATTATGAAGCATGGCTAAATGATCCTACTCACATTCGACCTAGTGCCCAGGTGGTTTGGCCAATAGTAGGCCAAGAAATATTGAATGGTGATGTAGGGGGAGGTTTCCGGGGAATACAAATAACCTCCGGTTTTTTTCAGATTTGGCGAGCATCTGGAATAACTAGTGAATTACAACTCTATTGTACTGCAATCGGTGCGTTGGTCTTTGCAGCCTTAATGCTTTTTGCTGGTTGGTTTCATTATCACAAAGCTGCTCCAAAATTGGCTTGGTTTCAAGATGTAGAATCCATGTTGAATCACCATTTGGCAGGTCTACTAGGACTTGGGTCTCTTTCTTGGGCGGGGCATCAAGTACATGTATCTTTACCAATTAACCAATTTCTAAATGCTGGAGTAGATCCCAAAGAGATCCCACTTCCTCATGAATTTATCTTGAATCGGGATCTTTTGGCTCAACTTTATCCAAGTTTTGCTGAGGGAGCAACCCCATTTTTTACCTTGAATTGGTCAAAATATGCGGACTTTCTTACTTTTCGTGGAGGATTAGACCCACTAACTGGTGGTCTATGGCTTACTGATATTGCACATCATCATTTAGCTATTGCAATTCTTTTTCTCATTGCGGGTCATATGTATAGAACTAACTGGGGTATTGGTCATGGTATAAAAGATATTTTAGAAGCCCATAAAGGTCCATTTACAGGCCAGGGTCATAAAGGGCTATATGAGATCCTAACAACGTCATGGCATGCTCAATTATCTATTAACCTAGCTATGTTAGGCTCTTTGACCATTATTGTAGCTCACCATATGTATGCTATGCCTCCTTATCCATACCTAGCTACTGATTATGGTACACAACTGTCATTGTTCACACATCACATGTGGATTGGGGGCTTTCTCATAGTTGGTGCTGCTGCACATGCAGCCATTTTTATGGTAAGAGACTATGATCCAACTACTCGATACAACGATCTATTAGATCGTGTTCTTAGACATCGTGATGCAATCATATCACATCTCAACTGGGTGTGTATATTTTTAGGTTTTCACAGTTTTGGGTTGTATATTCATAATGATACCATGAGTGCTTTAGGGCGCCCTCAAGATATGTTTTCAGATACCGCTATACAATTACAACCTGTCTTTGCTCAATGGATACAAAATACCCATGCTTTAGCACCTGGCACAACAGCCCCTGGTGCAACAACAAGCACCAGTTTGACTTGGGGCGGTGGTGATTTAGTGGCAGTGGGCGGCAAAGTAGCTTTGTTACCTATTCCATTAGGAACCGCAGATTTTTTGGTACATCATATTCATGCATTTACAATTCATGTGACGGTATTGATACTCCTAAAAGGTGTTCTATTTGCTCGTAGCTCACGCTTGATACCGGATAAAGCAAATCTTGGTTTTCGGTTCCCTTGTGATGGCCCGGGAAGAGGGGGGACATGCCAAGTATCCGCTTGGGATCATGTCTTCCTAGGATTATTTTGGATGTACAATGCAATTTCTGTAGTAATATTCCATTTCAGTTGGAAAATGCAATCAGATGTTTGGGGAAGTATAAATGATCAAGGAGTAATAACTCATATCACAGGAGGAAACTTTGCGCAGAGTTCGATTACCATTAATGGGTGGCTTCGCGATTTCTTATGGGCGCAGGCATCCCAGGTAATTCAGTCTTATGGTTCCTCATTATCTGCATATGGTCTTTTTTTCTTAGGCGCCCATTTTGTATGGGCTTTTAGTTTAATGTTTCTATTCAGCGGGCGTGGTTATTGGCAAGAACTTATTGAATCCATCGTTTGGGCTCATAATAAATTAAAAGTTGCTCCTGCTACTCAGCCTAGAGCCTTAAGCATTGTACAGGGACGTGCTGTAGGAGTAACACATTACCTTCTGGGTGGAATTGCCACAACGTGGGCATTCTTCTTAGCAAGAATTATTGCAGTAGGATAATGGCTAGGAGGATTTGAAAAGCATTATGGCATTAAGATTTCCAAGGTTTAGCCAAGGCTTAGTTCAGGACCCCACTACTCGTCGTATTTGGTTTGGTATTGCTACCGCACATGACTTCGAGAGTCATGATGATATTACTGAGGAACGTCTTTATCAGAATATTTTTGCTTCTCATTTCGGACAATTAGCAATCATTTTTCTGTGGACTTCCGGGAATCTCTTCCATGTAGCTTGGCAAGGAAATTTTGAGGCATGGGTACAGGATCCTTTACATGTAAGACCTATTGCTCATGCAATTTGGGATCCCCATTTTGGTCAACCGGCTGTAGAAGCTTTTACGCGAGGGGGTGCGCTTGGCCCAGTGAATATTGCCTATTCCGGTGTTTATCAGTGGTGGTATACAATTGGTTTACGTACTAATGAGGATCTTTATACTGGAGCTATTTTTCTATTATTTCTTTCTTTCATATCCTTATTAGCGGGCTGGTTACACCTACAACCGAAATGGAAACCGAGCGTTTCGTGGTTTAAAAATGCCGAATCCCGCCTCAATCATCATTTGTCAGGACTATTTGGAGTCAGTTCCTTAGCTTGGGCAGGGCATTTAGTCCATGTGGCTATTCCAGGATCCAGAGGAGAATATGTTCGATGGAATAATTTCTTAAGTGTATTGCCTCATCCTCAAGGATTAGGGCCATTTTTTACAGGTCAGTGGAATCTTTATGCTCAAAACCCCGATTCTAGTAATCATTTATTTAGTACTTCGCAAGGCGCGGGAACTGCCATTCTAACACTTCTCGGGGGATTCCATCCTCAAACGCAAAGTTTATGGCTTACCGATATGGCCCATCATCATTTAGCTATTGCAATTCTTTTTCTAATTGCTGGTCATATGTATAGAACTAACTTCGGTATTGGGCACAGTATAAAAGATATTTTAGAAGCGCATATTCCTCCGGGGGGTAGATTGGGGCGTGGACATAAGGGTCTTTATGACACAATCAATAATTCAATTCATTTTCAATTAGGCCTTGCTCTAGCCTCGTTAGGGGTCATTACTTCTTTGGTAGCTCAACACATGTATTCGTTACCTGCTTATGCGTTTATAGCACAAGACTTTACTACTCAAGCTGCGTTATATACTCATCATCAATACATTGCAGGATTTATTATGACGGGGGCTTTTGCTCATGGAGCTATCTTTTTTATTAGAGATTACAATCCCGAACAGAATGAGGATAATGTATTGGCAAGAATGTTAGAGCACAAAGAAGCTATCATATCCCATTTAAGTTGGGCCAGCCTATTTCTGGGGTTCCATACTTTGGGACTTTATGTCCATAATGATGTCATGCTTGCTTTTGGCACTCCGGAGAAACAAATCTTGATCGAACCCATATTTGCCCAATGGATACAATCTGCTCACGGTAAAACTTCATATGGTTTCGATGTACTTTTATCTTCAACGAATAGTCCGGCGCTCAATGCGGGGCGAAGCATATGGTTGCCGGGTTGGTTAAATGCTATTAATGAGAATCGTAATTCTCTATTCTTAACAATCGGGCCTGGAGACTTCTTGGTTCATCATGCTATTGCTCTTGGTTTACATACAACTACATTGATCTTAGTAAAAGGTGCTTTAGATGCACGTGGTTCCAAGTTAATGCCGGATAAAAAGGATTTTGGTTATAGTTTTCCTTGCGACGGTCCGGGACGAGGTGGTACTTGTGATATTTCTGCTTGGGACGCATTTTATTTGGCAGTTTTCTGGATGTTAAATACCATTGGATGGGTTACTTTTTATTGGCATTGGAAGCACATTACATTATGGCAAGGTAATGTTTCACAATTTAATGAATCTTCAACCTATTTGATGGGATGGTTAAGAGATTATCTATGGTTAAATTCTTCACAACTTATCAATGGATATAACCCCTTTGGTATGAATAGTTTATCAGTCTGGGCGTGGATGTTCTTATTTGGACATCTTGTTTGGGCTACTGGATTTATGTTCTTAATCTCATGGCGCGGATATTGGCAGGAATTGATTGAAACTTTAGCATGGGCTCATGAACGCACACCTTTGGCGAATTTGATTCGATGGAGAGATAAACCTGTGGCTCTTTCGATTGTCCAAGCAAGATTGGTTGGATTAGTCCACTTTTCGGTAGGTTATATATTTACTTATGCAGCTTTCTTGATTGCCTCTACATCAGGTAAATTTGGTTAATTTCATTCTTTATTGTATCTCCAAAAATTGAATCTCTTTGTATGAAGAAGGTGCTTCTTCTATTTCTACATCTAGGATCCGACTTATTTCTATCATTGATACTAATAGGAAATGAATCATCATCATAATGGCAAAGAAAAGTAGCATTGCCAGGGAGAAGAAGAGGCAAAAATTGGAAAAAAAATATCATTTGATTCGACGATCTCCAAAAAAAGAAATGAGCAAAGCTCAGTCGTTAAGTGAGAAATGGGAAATTAAGGCAAAGTTCGAAGCACTACCGCGTAATAGTGCACCTACACGTCTTCATCGACGTTGTTTTGCGACTGGAAGATCACGAGGTAATTATCGACACTTTGGATTATCTAGACACGCACTTCGTGAAATGGTTCACCAATGTTTGTTGCCCGGTGCAACAAGATCGAGTTGGTAAGAATAAAAAATTCTCTTCATTTTTTTATTCTTTTTGATGATCTGCGATCATAGGACGGTCCCTTGACCATTCCGTATAAATGGTTTATTCTATTTGTACAGATATGGTGGAGGGGCGGCAGGCAAATTCAATCTCTGTTTTCCATTAATTGTCAATTGTTCTTCTTATGGCATGGCGGAGTGGAGCAACTTGGTAGCTCGCAAGGCTCATAACCTTGAGGTTACGGGTTCAAATCCTGTCTCCGCACCATTTTGGATAAAAATGGAAATTCACTTATATATATATTTGATAATATAAAGAAATATACTATTCAATACAGAAGTAACGGCGGATAGCGGGAATTGAACCCGCGTCTTCTCCTTGGCAAAGAGAAATTATACCATTCAACTATATCCGCATTTTTTTATTCTAATTGATACTTTCTATATCAATTCGATTTGTGCAGAGATGTATTTGATATCTATTAGGAGTGATCAATAAAAAAGTCGAAATCTATAGATATATATCTATCTTATCTTTAATCAATTTCTCTATGTATGTATTAGATAAAGGATACATACATGGAGAAATTGATTTATCCAAAAGATTTGACTTCAATTGAAATTGGGTTAGTGATGAAGTCGGAGGGTTTCCTCGAAGCATCCATGGCTGAGTGGTTAAAGCACCCAACTCATAATTGGCGAAGTCGTGGGTTCAATTCCTACTGGATGCATCCCCATAGAAATATCCCCCACTCGATTTTTGTTACAGAATGAAATTTGTAAATACAGCTACATGATTATCTGAATTATATTGACTATATTCATTCTTTATCTTCTTTTCAAAAAAAAAACGATTGGATCCGTATCAATATCAATGGAATCTCATCATCCATCAATAACAAAGGTGTGGTCGATTCAATCCAATTATGTTAGAATAGTTATAATAACATTTGATCTGTATCAATGGACGATGGACTCCCAAGAAACGGTAGAAGAATGCGACCTATTATGGGACATACAATGCATTACAAACGTATGATCATTATGCTTGAACCGGCTTATTCGATTCCTTAGAATCGGGTTATTCTATTCCACCTCTTAGTTAGAAAGAAAAGAACTTAAACAATTAATAACATGGCGATACATAAAACTTCGAGCCCGAGCACACGCAATGGAGCCTTAAACAGTCAAGTGAAATCCAATTCACGAAATCGTTTGATTTCTGGACAACATCATTGTTGTAAAGGGCGTAATGCCAGAGGAATTATTACCGCAGGGCATAGAGGGGGAGGTCATAAGCGTCTATACCGTAAAATTGATTTTCGACGCAATGAAAAAGACATATATGGTAGAATCATAACTATAGAATATGACCCTAATCGAAATGCACACATTTGTCTCATACACTATGGGGATGGTGAGAGAAAGATATATTTTACACCCCAGAGGGGCTATAATTGGAGATACCATTGTTTATGGTACAGAAGTTCCTATAAAAATGGGAAATGCCCTACCTTTGAGTGCGGTTTGAACTATTGATTTACGTAATTGGAAGTAACCAATTAGGTTTATGGCGAAACCTAGAAATCGATCTCTTATCCAATTGGAGTACCTCTACAGGATAGACTTCAACAGAAAACTGAAGAGTAACGGCAGCAAGTGATTGAGTTCAGTAGTTGCTAATATACCATTATTGACCCTAGAGATATAGTAATATGGAGAAGACAAAATTGTTTCAAGCACCGACAGAACACGAAGCGCTCCTCGTTTCAAACAAATAAGGGGAAGATCCGGATTATTCACATTTCATTTGATGGTCAAGGACAAATTGAAAGCGAAGCAGTGGTAATTCTAAGGATTCCCCCGGGAAAAAATAGAAATGTCTCCTACGTTACCCGTACTAGGTGTAAGTAGCAACGTAATTTCATAGAGTCATTCGGTCTGAATGCTACATGAAGAACATAAGCCAGATGAAGGAACGGAACAGAAAGACCTAGGATGTAGAAGATCATAACATGAGTCATTCGGAAGATTTGGATTCGTATAATATATATCCACTCATGTGGTATGGTACTTCGTTATGTCATTTATAATCTACGAAATAAACGATATATAAGATGCAGCTGTATAGATATTAGAATCTACATCCAGAAAGCCGTATGCTTTGGAAGAAGCTTGTACAGTTTGGGAAGGGGTTTTGATAAGAATCTACTTCAACCGATATGCCGTTAGGCACGGCCATACATAACATAGAAATAACACTTGGAAAGGGTGGACAATTAGCTAGAGCAGCGGGTGCTGTAGCGAAACTGATTGCAAAAGAAGGTAAATCAGCAACATTAAAATTACCTTCTGGCGAGGTCCGTTTGATATCCAAAAACTGCTCAGCAACAGTTGGACAAGTAGGGAATGTTGGGGTAAACCAGAAAAGTTTGGGCAGAGCCGGAGCTAAACGTTGGCGAGGCAAGCGTCCTGTAGTAAGAGGGGTCGTTATGAACCCTGTAGACCATCCACATGGGGGTGGTGAAGGGAGGGCCCCAATTGGTAGAAAAAAACCCTCAACTCCTTGGGGTTATCCTGCACTTGGAAGAAGAACTAGAAAAACGAATCAATATAGTGATAATTTGATTCTTCGTCGCCGTAGTAAATAGTCGAGCGTAAGCGTAGATAAAATAGAATTTGTTTCTTCGTCTTTACAAAAGAAAATAGCAATTTACTGGGACATTATAGGATTTTCTTTTTTTAGAGATTCTATATTTTAGAATTGGAAATATAAGAGAACAAAATTAACTTTTTTAGTTATTATAGGAGGAATAATTAACTATGACACGTTCACGAACAAAAAATCCTTTTGTAGCCAATCATTTATTAAGAAAAATAAAGAAGCTTAACACAAAAGGAGAAAAGGAGTTAATAAAAACTTGGTCCAGAACATCTACCATTATACCTACAATGATTGGGCATACCATTGCTATCCATAATGGAAAAGAGCATTTACCTATTTATATAACAGATCGTATGGTAGGCCATAAATTAGGAGAATTTTCACCTACTCGAAAACTTGGGAGGGTATCCAAAAAATGAGAAAAAATATATTTCTCAATTTACCCTTGGACCTATATTTTTTTACCATATATTTAAAAATACAGGTCACAATCATCATTGAAGTGAATTTTCCCATTCATTTTAGGATACTTTTCGCAATCATCATTGATAAAAATGAACATTATGAGGATTCGGATTAATTAATAAATTACTCAATCTGTTGCAGAATAAAAAGAATTGTATTATTCTGCAACAGAAAAAGAAATAAAGATATAGAAAGTTTAATAAAAAAAAATATAATTATGGATAAACAAAAAGATACCGAGTGGTGGTTATGGGCCAAAAAATACATCCGCTTGTTTTCCGACTTGGTGCAACTCAAAGTCATTATTCTATTTGGTTTGCAAAACCAAAAATGTATTCCGAGAATGTAAAAGAAGATAAAATTATACGATATTGTATCAATAATTTTATACAAAAAACGGTACCCGAATCCTGTGAATTCGAGACCGATATCTCTGGCTATGGAATGGGACGAATAAAGATTCAAAAAAGAATCGATCTGATTAAAGTGATAATCTATATGGGACTTCCAGACTCCTTAAAAGAAAAGGTTAAGGATCTAAGAGTCGAACAATTAAAGACTCAAGTGCAAAAAAAAGTAACTTGTGGGAACCGAGAACTCGACCTTGAAATTACAAAACTTCCAAGTCCTTATCTTTATAGAGACGCTAAAATTGTTGCAGAATTTTTAAGCGAACTATTACGGAATCGAATTTCGTTTCGTAAAGCAATGCAAAAAGGTATTGAATTAGCTGAACAGGCAGATACAAAAGGAGTTCAAATAAAAATTGCGGGACGTATGGAAGGAAAAGAAATTGCACGTGTCGAATGGACGAGAGAAGGTAGGGTTCCTCTACAAACCATTCGAGCTCCAATGGATTTTTGTTCCGTTCCACTTGTAACTTTGTTTGGGGTATTCGGAGTCAAAATCTGGATATTTCAAAACTTCTAAACAACGACTAATCAACTTTCCCTTATAACGTTGCATCTTTTTTTAAAACAAAAAATGACAATTTGAAATACTTTACGTTGAAGAAATTACAAAATTTGGAAGATTGAATAAAAAAAAATTAATGAATCATTTTAGAATGAAGGAGTTGCTATGCTTAGTGTGTGACTCGTTGGTTTTTTTTGAGTGTTTCAATTTCTACAAAAATTCGTAGAATTCATTACTATAAAAAACCTACTCATCGCTTCCCATTATCTGGATAGAAAGAACTGCCGAAAATAGAAAATCAAAATAAGGATCTATGTGGTGATATAATTATAGCAACTGAAATAAAAAAATAAAATTATTAGTTGTAAAGCAATAAGAATATACAGATAAATGAAGGGGTGAAAGAAAGCTAGAAAAAGGATATTAATGATATAGAATTCTACTATGTAAAGGTCTATTGGTCATCTCATAAAAAGTAGTGTAATAAAGCATCAATATTCAAAATTCATCCATATATGGATGAATATTAGAATAAACGAATAAAGAGCCACGAATCAAGAAAACTGAGAGGGTTGATTCAACAAAAAAGAATAAAAAAAAAACAAAATCTTATTAATCTTATTAAAGCAGCTCCATTGTAGAATTTAGACCTAACCATAAATTGAAAAGCGATGGGAACGACGGAACCTGTGAATACAAAAGATTCCATGAAAATTAGAAATCTTACTGATTCATTAGATGGGATGGCGGAAGAAACTAAAAATTCATGGTTTTTTGAGGAGTTGTGGACGAACCCAACATTACATCTTCAATTTATAATCAGAGAGTCAATATTCGCCCGCGAAAATCCCGCGATTCTATTTCATTTTCTATTTTAGAAAAAAATATGTATATTAGTGTATATTATTTTAATTATTATTCTTTTTTCGGTTCCAGATTTTTCAATCGATTTATTTGCGAGGAGCCGTATGAGGTGAAAATCTCATGTACGGTTCTGTAATAGAGATGGAATTGAGAAATAACCATCAACTATAACCCAAAAAGAACGAGATTCCGCAAACATCATAGAGGGAAATTAAAAGGAAACGCCTCTCGCGGTAATAAAATTTGCTTCGGAAAATATGCTCTTCAGGCACTTGAGCCCGCTTGGATCACATCTAGACAACTAGAAGCGGGTCGACGGGCAATGTCACGAAATGTTCGCCGGGGTGGACAAATATGGGTCTGCATATTTCCAGACAAACCAGTTACAGTAAGACCTACCGAAACGCGTATGGGTTCGGGAAAAGGATCGCCTGAATATTGGGTAGCTGTTGTTAAACCCGGAAAAATACTTTATGAAATGGGAGGGGTCCCAGAAAATATCGCTAGAAAGGCGATTTCAATAGCGGCATCCAAAATGCCTATACGAACTCAATTCATTTTTTCCAAATAATCATTAGAACGAATGTTAGTATGAAAAAAGGAAATTCTCCGTTTCTTTTTTTTTTTGAACACACAATATTTTTTTTATTTCAACTTTTTGACTGAAAGATAAGAAAAAAGGATATGATTCAACCTCAAACCTATTTAAATGTAGCCGATAATAGCGGAGCGCGCGAATTGATGTGTATTAGAATCATAGGAGCTAGTAATCGACGGTATGCTTATATGGGTGACATTATTGTCGCTGTAATCAAAAAAGCAGTGCCAAATTCATCGTTAGAAAGATCTCAAGTCATCAGAGCTGTAATTGTACGTACCTCTAAAGAACTAAAACGTCATAATGGTATAATAATAAAATATGATGATAATGCAGCCGTTCTCATTGATAAACAGGGAAATCCAAAAGGAACTCGAATTTTTTCCGCAATAGCCCGAGAATTGAGACAGTTAAATTTTACTAAAATAATTTCACTCGCACCCGAGGTGCTATAATCTGATATAATACGTTATACTTGATATTTGATGGAGTATCCCCATGAATCGGTAGTAGGATTTATATATATATTATATAAATATAAAGGGGATCCATACATAAATATCCATGAACAGGATCTATGGTCCATATACACACATAGACCTAAGGATACATACATCAAGGGTTATTGGAGATTCCATGTACTAATTCATGATTTAACATGTACAGAATAAAAGCCTTTCATTTGTTTATTTTCGAGAAAAATATTAAAATAAAAATGAAATATATACTCTCTTCAACCGGGTTATTCTACCTCTTATAAATAAAAAAAAAAAAACAGCTCCGTTATCTTAGAAAGAAAACCCTATTATCTTCCACCTAATAGCATAAAAAAACATAATTACAGGAGGCTATCATGAACAAAGATATGATCGGAAATATGTTCACATTGTTACGCAATGCGGACATGAATAGAAAAAGAATTATTCCAATACCGTTCACTAAGATGAACGAAAACATTGTTCAAATTCTTTTACGACAGGGTTTTCTTGAAAACGTCAGAAAACATCGAGAAAGCAACAAAAAGTTTTTAGTTTTAACTCTAAAGTATAGAAGAAATAATAAAGGATCATATCCTTTTAAAAGTTGTTTAAATTTTAAACAGATTAGTACGCCCGGTCTACGAATATATTCTAACTATCCCAAAATCCCAAAAGTTTTGGGAGGAATAGGGATTGTAATTCTTTCTACTTCTAGGGGTATAATCACCGATCGACAGGCTCGATTAGAAAAAATAGGAGGTGAGATAATATGCTTAATATGGTAAAATTACTTCTTCCGATTACGAAACACACAGACGATTTTATGAAAGTCATGAAAAAAGAATTTCAGGATGACGACTCCAAATTTATAGTTAGAGACCCAGTAGAACCCTCCGCAGAATTCTATTTTATCCGAATGTATTCGCAATATAATCGAAGAGAAACACGATTTTTATTGTATCGCTTTTATTTAGAAGCCCATATGAATATTTTGTTTGGTGCGCTTCTGGATCCCAATTGGGGCCCTTTGGATGTTGTTATTTTGGCTGGTCCTAGTGACGATGACGATCATGGTGGGTACTTCGCTTAATTTTATTGAATCTATCAATTTACCTAAAGCAACCTGCAACGTTGCAGGTTGCTTTAGGTAAATTGAATTTCAAGAGAAAAAAAAAAACACCCAAGGATATTTCTCTATGATTACCTTACATTTGGTAACCTTCTATATTCCGATTTCGGAACACGCAGACGATTTTCTAGCAGAAATAGACAAAGACCTTAAGTATGAGGGCTTATTTATAAAGGTGAGCTCAGCAGCCACCTCAGATTCATATTTTGTTGTAGGATATATGCAATATGATCGAGAATTTGTACACAGTTTATTGTATCAACATTATTCTCGAAATGCCGGTCGGCAGATTTTGATTTTGGAAGAGATTGATGAAGATTTTGGCCCTATTGATTGATAGGGTTTCTATTCTTGGGGACGTCGATGACGACGACCACCCGACTCTTTTATAACTTGAAAATATTTTTTAGGAGGAACAATTTTAAGTTCAAAATGTAAGGAAACCCCATTTTCTTACAATATATAAATTTGGTATTCAATTTAATTTCTAAGGAGTTAAAAATATGAAAGTAGCGGCCTCTGTTCGTAAAATTTGTGCAAAATGTCGATTGATCCGTAGGCGAGGTCGACTTATAGTAATTTGTTCGAATCCAAAACATAAACAACGACAAGGATAATATTAAATTAATATAAAATATTAAATTAATATAAATTAAGGGCTTTCCATTAATAAGATTTTGAATAGAATTCAAAATCTTATTAATGGAAAGCCCTTTTCTTAAATACTAAATCATACAAATCGAAAAATTTAGATTCTATATTCGAATCTAGTCTATAGTTATAAGTATTCGAATAAATAGAATTGCTTATTGCTTAATATTTGAAAAAAGGGTATTCTATATTAATCGAATTATAGAATACAATAGAATAACTAGTTAGAAAATAGTAAAGAATCCTTTTTGACAGGAAATGGATATATCCATATATTTCGGACTTATCTTTTTTTTTAAATAAAAAAAAAATGGCAAAATCTATACCAAAACTTGGTTCACGGAAAACTGGACGTATTGGTTCGCGTAAGCATCCGCGTAAAATACCAAAGGGGGTTATTTATATTCAAGCTAGTTTCAATAATACCATTGTGACTGTTACAGATGTAGGAGGTCGGGTGATTTCTTGGTCCTCCGCCGGTTCATGTGGATTCAAGGGTACACGAAGGGGGACACCATTTGCCGCTACAACCGCAACGGGAAATGCTCTTCGAACAGTAGTCGATCAAGGCATGCAACGAGCAGACGTCAGCATAAAGGGTCCCGGTCGAGGAAGAGATGCGGCATTAAGAGTTATTGTTCGAAGTGGGATACTATTAAACGTTATACGGGATGTAACCCCTATACCATATAATGGATGTAGGGCTCCTAAAAAAAGACGTGTGTAAAACTAACAATAAATATGAAAGAAAAAGATTTCAAGAGAAATAAACAATTAAATCAAGAGTTTCATAAAAATAGATTACTATGATTCGAGAAAAACTAAAAGTATCTACTAAGACACTACAGTGGAAGTGTGTTGAATCAAGGGTAGACAGTAAGCGTCTTTATTATGGACGCTTTATTCTGTCTCCACTTCTGAAAGGTCAAGCAGATACAATAGGCATTGCAATGCGAAGAATTTTGCTCGGAGAAATAGACGGAACATGTATCACACGTGCAAAATCTGAGAAAATACCACATGAATATTCTACCGTAGTAGGTATTCAAGAATCAATACATGAAATTTTAATGAATTTGAAAGAAATTGTATTGAGAAGTAATCTGTATGGAACTCGGGAGGCGTCTATTTCTTTCAAAGGTCCTGGATATGTAACTGCTCAAGACATCATTTTACCACCTTCGGTGGAAGTCATTGATAAGACACAACATATAGCTAACCTAACGGAACCTATTAATTTGTGTATTGAATTACAAATTGAGAGAAAGCGGGGATATCGTATAAAAACACTAAACAACATTCAAGATGGAAGTTATACTATAGATGCTGTATTCATGCCTGTTAGAAATGCAAATTATAGTATTCATTCTTATGTGAATGGAAATGAAAAACAAGACATACTATTTCTCGAAATATGGACAAATGGAAGTTTCACTCCTAAGGAAGCACTTTATGAAGCCTCCCGGAATTTGATTGATTTATTTATTCCTTTTTTACATGCAGAAGAAGAAAACTTCAATTTGGAAAACAATCAACACAAAATGACTTGGCCCCTTTTTACTTTTCATGATCATGATAGATTCGTTAAGGATAAACTAACGAACACTCAAAAAGAAATTACATTGAAATCCATTTTTATTGACCAATTAGAATTGCCTCCCCGGATCTATAATTGTCTTAAAAAGTCCAATATACATACAGTATTTGAATTTTTGAATAAGAGTCAAGAAGACCTTATGAAAATTGAACATTTTCGCGTAGAAGATTTAAAAAATATATTAAACATTTTACAAATCGAAAATCATTTTGTATAAATTGAAAATCCATTGGATTTTTTTGAATCTTTCATTTTTTTTTTATTTATAAAAAGAAAGCTTCCAATATTAAATTTGAATCTTTAGCACAAATCAATATATTCAGAATAGGTATAAAATGAAATAGATGGATCTAGGGATTAGTCATTTCAAAGTGAATTTTCCCTAGATACACAATACACCTGTCATGATATTTTATTTGACAATAGAATCAATTTAAAAAATCCCTAACGTTAGGGATTTTTCAATAGGTAATGTTGCTCCAATACCCAACCAAAGAGCCACGACGGTACCAATCAAAAAGACGGTTGTTGCTACTGGACGCCGAAATGGGTTTTGGAACTTATTAACATTTTCCAAAAAAGGTACTGTTAATAATCCCGCGGGTACTGAAACCATTAAAAGAACGCCCAATAATTTATTGGGTACGGTACGAAGTATTTGAAATACGGGAAAAAAATACCATTCGGGCAATATTTCCAAAGGAGTTGCAAACGGATCCGCGGGTTCCCCAATCATTGATGGTTCGAGAACCGCTAAGCCTACGTTACAGGCAATAGTACCCAGAATAACTACTGGAAAAATATATAAAAGATCGTTAGGCCATGCGGGTTCGCCATAATAATTATGACCCATCCCTTTGGCCAATTTCGCTCTTAATACAGGATCCGTCAAATCAGGTTTTTTTGTTATTGGGATAGGTGAATTCTTATAGATCCATCCTCCGAAAGAACCGGACATGATAATTTTGCATCATCCGGCTCGAGCACGAATCAAACAAACTGAATGCAGACATAGAAATTCTTTATATGTTAGTCACTCATATATCATGATTCTATGTAATAATATGTAATAAAATGGATTTAATTGTTTTTTTTTCGAAATTACAACTATCCATTGTAAATGCAAAAAATTCAGTTCTTATTTTTAAGTAAATGCTTTTCACCCAAGTAAGTTTTCAAAATCCAAAGTTCTTTCTGGGTGATCTCAAACCTTTCGCCTGGTATACCTCAAAAAAAGAATTTTCGGAATTTTTGACATAGAAAGGATTTACTTGTTACTAATATAATACAACCCGCTTTTTCTTTAGATCTACTTGTTTAACTCCGATAGTATCATAAATTGAGTCAATGCATAGGAAATGAATGCATTTCCATACTATTAAGTTTAATGAAATACATGTTACATAATTTAGATTATATCATTTTACTTATTTTACTGGATATTACGGAGCCTGTTCATGCACAGGATATGATCGAGTCTGATCATAGAAAATATTTTCTTCAAGCGAACCGGACTGACTATCCTCTGTAGAGGACTGGCGCCGTGGTTGGAACAAAGACACATTTAATTGTGAATTCAAATGTGGCAGATAAGATGAAGTCATATATCTGCATGGCCCAATCAATAGTTCAAGTCATACACTCCCATAATCCATTCTTTTTTCGGAGAGTTCCCTTCCACTATTCGTGTATGTCAAATAAAGAATCCAATTTATTTTGTTAAGTGGAAGGGAAATATCCAAATACATGTCTTATTCAAAAAAAATAATGCATATTTGTAGCAATGAAATACTATTACTCCTCCCCCAAATGATTTATTACAAATATCTATGATTCATATTCTCTATAAAGGACCGGAAATTCCTTGCTTACGTATCATTGGAAAGTGCATTAACATGAATACGGCAGTAAGTAGAGGTAATACAAAAGTATGTAAACTATAAAAACGAGTCAAGGTAGATTGTCCCACACTAGCGCTGCCGCGCAATAACTCTACCACCGAGGATCCTATTACAGGAATAGCATCGGGTACACCTGTTACAATTTTGACTGCCCAATAACCAATTTGGTCCCAAGGTAAAGAATAACCAGTTACACCAAAGGATGCAGTCAATACACCCAAAATTACACCTGTAACCCAAGTCAATTCGCGAGGTTTTTTAAAACCACCAGTGAGATACACGCGAAATACGTGCAAGATCATCATTAATACCATCATACTTGCTGACCATCGATGAACTGATCGGATTAACCAACCAAAGTTAGCCTCAGTCATTATATATTGAACAGAAGCAAAAGCCTCCGTAACGGTTGGACGATAATAAAAAGTCATAGCAAAACCCGTCGCTACTTGGACTAAAAAACAAGTAAGTGTAATTCCTCCTAAACAATAAAATATATTTACATGAGGAGGGACATATTTACTAGTTATATCATCGGCAATGGCCTGAATCTCAAGACGTTCTTCGAACCAATCATAGACTTTATTGAGATAGGTAAACCAAGGAACCCCCCTTCGAACCGTATATGAAAATTTCATCTCGTACGGCTCAAACAAAAAGACTCAAATACTGGTTATTTGGAAAACAGATATGTGTAATAGAAAGTTTGAAACTTCTGAAGTTAATCCTATGATTCCAGTCTTTTTTGAAGATCCAAAAAATAGAAATCTACAAGATATTCTTAGTGTTTATAATGCCAAAATTTCAAGTCGGCTCACTCGTCTTTTCTCTTGATCCTTACAGGCCTCTTGAATATTCTATTATTTACTTCATTTTTTTTGTATTGTGTATGTAATAAGATTTGACTTCTGTTTTTTTTTTTTATTGATAAGAATTTTCTTGTTAAGACCCTATAGAATCAATGGAAAACCTGAGATTCATACCAGAACCACGATGATTTCCAAAAAAACCTTTAATCGAAGTCCAAGAATTCCCTGAGTAAGAACTGCTAGATCATCACTTATTCAATTTCAATAAATAGATATAATGAAAAAAAAAAAATACAAAGAAATGGATAAGCGGCGGCCGAATAAAATTCCATTTCTTTTTCTAAATGAATTCTTCTAACTCTTTCATTTTTTTTCGTCCGGTTGCGAGGTCTAAATATAAATATTAAGTATGAATCATAGTTCTAACACTTTAGAATCTATTTATTTTCTATATTCCGTGCTCCAGATACTAGAATAAATATCTGACGGGGTAAAGCCATCTATCAAGATAAGATGACGTATCCATTTTATGTTCTGTACTATCAATAGGATCCATTATAACAAGTCACACACTCATATTCCGGAAATAGAGAAACAAAGAAGTTTCGCGGTCCAACTACCAAATCAAAATGGAATGGTCTAAAAATGAACGATCTAAATGCTAAACTTGACTTTTCTATTGAAAAGCTAGTTAGTTGGTTCTTGTGAATCGAATTCTCTAATTCATGGAAATTTGGTCCAGTAAAAGGGACGAATTATAAATCTCTAAAATAATAGAGAGAAATACCGCAAATAGGGCCATTGCAACCCCCATCCAAGGGGTAGTTCCCCACCCCGGAGCTACTTTACCATATTCTGAATTCAATGGTTTCAATAAATCTCCTACAACAGTTCGTCTTGGACCAGATCTAGAACTACCCTCAACGGTTTGTGTAGCCATAAATCCTATTTTTTTATTGAGATCTGTTGACTTTGTATACCATTCCGCTGTAGATAAAGGATCTTACCCTATAGATCCATTGTAGTCTTGATATTATAGAATCATGGAAACAGCAACCCTAATTGCCATCTCTATATCCGGTTTAATTGTAAGTTTTACTGGGTATGCCTTATATACTGCTTTTGGGCAACCCTCTCAACAACTAAGAGATCCATTCGAAGAACATGGGGACTAGTTGAAGTAATGAGCCCCCAATATTACGATATTGGAGGCTCATTACTTCATTCAATTGAGATAATTCTCAATCATTTCGTGTTTTTAGTGGGAACTTTAGGGGGTTCTCTAAAAAAAATAGCGAAAAAAATGATTCCTAAAGTCGAGACTAAGAGGAATGTATAAACCAATGCTTCCATAGATTTGATCGTGGTTTACAATTATAGCTTTCATACCTGTTTTGGGGGATTATCTCCTGGATAAAGAAAAAGAAAGAACAAGAGTAAAACAAAATGGAATCAAGATTTATCTAGTTCCCTAATATCAAATTCACATAACAAAAAAAAAATCGAATCGAAAAGGAACAAACCTATTTCTATCAGACTCCCTGTTTTTTTGTAGTTGGATCTCCAAGTTTTTGGAATGCTCCAAATTCTACTTGCGCATCCAAATCTGGATCAATACCAGCAAAAACATCTCTGAACAAGGTTCTAGCACCATGCCAAATGTGTCCGAAAAAGAAGAGCAGAGCAAACGAAGCATGTCCAAAAGTAAACCAACCCCTTGGACTGCTACGAAAAACACCATCCGATTTTAAAGTAGCACGATCTAATTCAAAAATTTCACCCAATTGAGCACGTCGAGCATATTTTTTCACAGTAGCAGGATCGCTATAACTGACTCCATTGAGTTCGCCACCATAGAATTCAACAATTACACCTACTTGTTCGACACTATACTTCGATTCTGCCCTTCGAAAAGGAACATCTGCTCTAACAATTCCGTCTCCGTCTACCAAAACAACCGGAAAAGTTTCAAAAAAGGTAGGCATACGACGTACAAAAAGTTCATGCCCCTCTTTGTCTCTAAAGATAGGATGCCCTAACCAACCAACCGCTATTCCATCTCCATTGTCCATTGAGCCCGCTCTAAACAAACCCCCTTTTGCCGGATTATTACCGATGTAATCATAAAAAGCTAATTTTTCAGGAATTTTAGACCAAGCTTCTGATAAACTTTGATTTTCGACTA
>CAWUDS030003552.1:35000-42500 GCA_963859935.3 Lathyrus sativus
ATATATGGAATTATCCTTCCTTTTTTTTTTGTTTTTTTTTTTTTTACTTTCTTAGATCGATCATATAAAGAACAAATATTCTGATAGAATAGTTATATTCAATTAATATAAATAATTTTAAACCGGGAATAGATAGGATATATAAATAATAAGATACAAAGAGTATAATAACAAGAACAAAGAATATACAAATAAGAATAATATATATATATAATAGAATTTAGAATAATAGTCTATTATTCTAATTCTTATAAAAAAAGTACTCTATAAAAAAATATCTAATGAATTGTTGTACAATTCAATTTGGATTCGGACTTCCCCCGACAAATCCAAGTGATTTTATTAATAAAAAAACATGGAATCATATTCCTATATTCTGTATTATTAGGTATTCAAAATTACAAGAAAAAACGAAGGAGGATTGGAAATGCGAGATCTAAAAACATATCTCTCTGTGGCACCAGTGGCAAGTACTTTATGGTTCGCGGCTCTAGCGGGTCTCTTGATCGAAATCAATCGTTTATTCCCAGATGCATTGACATTCCCCTTTTTTTGATTCTAGTTATTGGCACGGGAAAGGGTGACGAAGATTAGGGATCCAATAAAATATCTGTGATTCAATCCCTCTTCGTTGCTTTTTTTATACTAGAATAATAAATTAAGGAAATTCAAAAAGGTGGATTGGGCCTCCGTGAAATTTTGAATTTTGCCCAGGTTTCGTTTAAATGGAATTGAATTAATACTTCAATTCCATTGCTATTAATAACTATTAGAATTCTGAATAGTCAGACCAGAAATGGAATTATTAGGGTAGGGGCAATAATATCATAAAAGATATTTAAATAAAAACAGAAATACTATACTGTAATTCGAAATATATTTCGAAAGCATTGTAGTAGTGAATTATTACTGTACTATATAAAATGAATTGGAACAAAATATTTCAGAATTTTATTTTGACTTATCAACTTATATTTTTTTTCGTTCCTTTTTTCTTCTTCCCTTCGAATCTTAAAATCGAAGAGTTAAGTGAATAAAAAAAACCAAAGGAGGCTCATGGCTAAGGGTAAAGATATCCGAATAACTGTTATTTTAGAATGTACTAGTTGTGATAAAAAGAGTGTTAATAAGGAATCGAGAGGTATTTCTCGATATATTACTCAAAAGAATCGACACAATACGCCTAGTCGATTGGAATTGAGAAAATTCTGTCCCTTTTGTTGCAAACATATGATTCACGCAGAGATCAAGAAATAGAGAAAATGGATTACTTGTGTATTACCCTTAGGAGGTAAATTGAAAAAATTAAATAACATAAAAATGAATTATATAGATATCAGAGAAATTATCTTCTCTATATTCTATAAATAAAATTCTATAACATGAAATTATATACATATATCATTATATAGGATCTATTTCCTTATATAAAAAATAAAATTTATTAAAAAAAAAAAAAAAAAAATAAGAATATATATAACTAAAACAAATCCTTTGTTTTATAACAAACGGGATTTTCGGTATAGGAATAAACAAACCATGGATAAATCTAAGCGACTGTTTGTTAAATCATCTAAGCTACTGTTTGTTAAATCGAAGAAGAAGAAATCAATTCGTAGGAGGTCGCCCCTAATCCAATTTGGGGATCGAATTGATTATAAAAACTTGAGTTTACTTTTCAAACTTGTCACTCGAGAAGGCAAAATTTTATCTAGACGTGTTAATAAATTGACCTTAAAACAACAACGATGGATTACGATTGCTATAAAACAAGCTCGTATTTTATCTTTGTTACCTTTTGGAAGTTCGTCACCTCTTCTTAAAATTGCAAAAAAAAAATATGAAAAAAAATATGAAAAAAAAAAAAAATATGAAAAAAGCAAGTCGATTACTAGAACTCCTGTTCTAAAAAAAAAAAAATAGAGTTACTTTACTTCATTAATTGAATCTAAACTCAAAGTTTATGCGGATTGGTATTTTTTTTTGAGCGTGGTTTATTATTTTCATAATTCATATGAATTCTATTTTATCATACAAATCTCTTTTATTCTACCACCTTCCCGGAGTTCACTCTCCGGGGAAGTTTTATTAATGATATCGTTGGCAATCGTAAAAAGACAATTCCCCTTTAATATAGCTATTTGTGCAACGATTTTACGATTAAGAAGCAATTGATTCTTGTACAGATTATACATTAAATTACTATAGTAGATTTTTTCTTTATTCTGTCGAATTATTGCATTTATTCGACTGATCCACAAACTTCGAAAGTCCCTTTTTTTCCTATCTCTATCCCGCTGAGACGAAACCAAAGCTTTTCTTCTCTGTTGCGAAATAGTTCGAGTAAGAGCTCCGCGAAAGCTTGATGTAAAGGAACGACTTTTTGTCCTCCGTTTTCGAGCGATGGATCCTCGTTTAGTTCTGATCATTGGATAAATGAGACTTCGATGAATAACTATTTTGATTTTTTCTTTCAGTTATTCTTTTATCCTTTCTAGTATATTACTAACAACATGGATTCTTCCAATATATAAAATAAAAATTCCAATGGCTTTTGCTACTATAACCTTCCCAACCACGATTTTTTTTCATTTTTTCTAAGTATAAGTATTGAAACTCTAAATAATAACTTCTATTGATACTAGGTATGCCAAAAACCATAGTAAATAAAATAAACAAAGAAATGGTGGGTTCCATCGTTTCTATGATTACTTGTTAAACGGTGAGGTCCTCTCTATACACCGGAGCCCCTTCCTTCATTGAATCTTGATTCAATCAATGTTATTGTGAATTTGTACAGTTCACACTTCTGGGCTCTACCCATGAAATATCTAGTAATAGGTCTTTCACAATGAAATCTAGCTATACAGTAACGGTATTTAAGTATGAAGATTAGCTGGGTAGTTGACCCTCTTAGTCCGTTCTAAATTTAGGGCATAATTTGTTTTTCTTTCAAATAGGATTTTTCCCGCTTAATGGGAAACTACTTTATCCCCAAGGGGAATATACTTTGCATCTTAAATTGAAAATGAAGGTGATTTGGTTTGCACCAATTGAGAAACCATAAATTTGATACAAAATTTATACACAATAGAATTATATATATACAATTCTTATTAATAGAATCGATTTTTTAATTTGAGTATATGATCTAAACGAGTCGCACATACACCCTATTACATGTTCCTCGGCGTTGAGGGCATCCCCGAAGAGCGGGAGATTTTGTTACAGTCCGGATTGGCTGTCTTGCGTTTCTAATAAGTTGTTTTATAGTTGGCATGGTGAATCATATACATAATGAGCTGGTTTCGATCAATCCTAACCCAATAATTTCCATTTAGAATTTATTCGACTCTATGAAATCTGGTTGTTAAGACGATTAAAAAGAGAAAAGACAACATCTCATGCATGTATTTATTAGGAATAAATCTGTGTTTATTAGGGACAAAGGTTTAGGAATAAATCCACTATTCCCAGAAGAAAAAAAATAGTGGGGACAGAAATAGTTTGAAAGCAAATTCTGTGTTTAGTAGGAATAAAAAGGACAGAAATAGTCCAAACATCAATATTGATTCCAACTATCAATATTGACATATGCAAATTTTGCATTTAAAAAAAAGAATCTGCTCCGGAATCAAAAATTGCTTCCGTAGGCAAAGAATCTGATACGGAATCAATAATTCCGTAGGCTTGGGCTTCTTCGGGTGACATAAAATGATCCCTTTCCAGGTCTTTAGATATCTGCCATACCGGTTTGCGTGTTCTTTGCGAATAAATAGCTGTTATTGTTTCTCGAAGTATCACCATTTCATCTGCTTCCAGCATACATTCTCCTGATGGTCCCTCATAAGGGGCACTATGAGGTTGATGGATCATTACCCTGATAGTATAATATATTTTGGTTTTTTCTCTCAATCTTGACTTAAAAAAATAAGAAAGAAGGGATATTCAAAAGAACTTCAATTTAAATTGAAAGCCGTACAGGCAAGCATCTTTTGGATTTTTTATATAGCATACGGCTCTATACTTTTAATTTTTCATTTTTTTTACCTTTCATTGAAGAAATAAAAATATATATATATATATACCGGGTCTATCAGACCCAGATCAGTAAAGAATCCAATAACCATCTTTCTTTTTTTTTTTTTTAGAATATTTTAAAAAATTTAAAGACTATGATGATTCCGTTGCTCTCTTAATTTCGTGTAGTTTTTGATTCAGCAATCCCAAAGTTTCTTTTTTTTTTTTTCAAATGAAGTAAAAAAAAAATCGTGACACTAAAAGAGGCTCTAATTAATAGATAAGAGGAAATATAAAATTGTAAATACCCCTTCCCCTTTTTCCTACTACTCTTTCGATATAGAATCGAATGATTTAAAAAAAAATTATTTTTGCATATCGAACTCAGAGTGCCATGCTTTTTTTACTTCATATTGGCGTAGGCATAGTCTTCTTCTACAAATAAGAATCATTGGCGCCAAGCGTGAGGAAATGCTAGACGTTTGGTAATTCCGCCTCCTGCCAAAATAAGAGATGCCATTGAAGCGGCTAATCCCATGCATATTGTATGTACTTGTGCTTCTACAACTTGCATAGTATCAAAAATGGCCATTCCAGACATAACCTCTCCGCCGGGAGAATTTATAAACAGATACAAATCTTTGTTCTTGTTCTCTAAACTGAGATATATCATCATACCAGCAACTTGATTTGCTAGTTCACTCTCAATCTCGTCACCTAAAAAAAGAAGTCTGCTGTAAAAAAGTTGATGGTATAAGTCAACCCAAGTAGCTTCATCCTCGCCAGGAATTTGAAAGGCTACCTTTGGAACACCCACTGGCATAAAAAAATGATGCAGTTGCCTGACATCAGCATATTACTTTAATATAAAATTGTGCAGAGTACAGAATGAGTTTATTTTGTTAAAAATAATTTTTATTTCGCCAGATAACATAAAAAAAAAACAAGCCTAAAATAAGGGCAAGTTTTTATGAATAGGTCATTCTTGGATATGTGTCTACTGATATTGATATTATTGTTACGTGTTACTGGACGACTAATGAATTGAATTCTGGAAAATGAAATTCAAGAAGGGATTCTAACAAAAAGGATCTTCGACAACCCCCAAAAAGTATATTTCTATGTTTCCTATCGAATTGAATTCTAGAAATATTATTATTTCCTTCATGAATTATATTATTAGAAATCAATTCATGCTATTCACCACATTTTCATTGATCCTCCATTTATAGTCCGAAGCTAAGAAAGAATCAATGTAAAGAACCCCTATCTTATATTATAGTCTTAAACTTTGAGGAATTTTCGATTCAGTACATCGAAACAACCAGAAAAAAAGAAATTTTATTTGGTAGTAGTTGATCTTGTCACTGATTGTGAAATTTCGTTGCTGTCTTCGAAGAAGGATAGCTATACTGATTGCGTCGATTCAAAAGAGACCCTTGGTACTCCATTGCCGATCGTAACCAAAAATAAAATTTCAGTCAATTTATACTTACTGATCTGATCTTTTATGGAATCGATCCCCCTTTGACTGTATAAGAATATGTGGAGCTCGGCATGTCTGGAAGCACAGGAGAACGTTCTTTTGCTGATATTATTACCAGTATTCGATACTGGATTATTCATAGCATTACTATACCCTCCCTATTCATTGCGGGTTGGTTATTTGTCAGCACGGGTTTAGCTTACGATGTATTTGGAAGCCCCCGTCCAAACGAGTATTTTACAGAAACCCGACAAGGAATTCCTTTAATAACTGGCCGTTTTGATTCTTTGGAACAACTCGATGAATTTAGTAGATCTTTTTAGGAGGCTCCAATGACCATAGATAGGACCTATCCCATTTTTACAGTACGATGGTTGGCTGTTCACGGACTAGCGGTACCCACCGTTTCTTTTTTGGGATCAATATCAGCAATGCAGTTCATCCAACGATAAACCTAATCCGAATTATAGAGCTATGACACAATCAAACCCAAATGAACAAAATGTTGAATTGAATCGTACCAGTCTCTACTGGGGTTTATTACTCATTTTTGTACTTGCTGTTTTATTTTCAAATTATTTCTTCAATTAATAGAAATTAAGATAATAGTATATATATTAGGAATTCTCTTATCCTATTCGGAAGGATCTCATTTCATAATTATCTATGACTGTTTAGGTCTCTAGTATGACTTACTACTTGATCAAATGTGGAGGAAAGTGGGATAAATAAATGGCCAATACTACTGGAAGAATTCCTCTTTGGATAATAGGTACTGTAGCTGGTATTGTTGTGATCGGTTTAATTGGTATTTTCTTTTATGGTTCATATTCCGGATTGGGATCATCCCTGTAATAATCGGATGAATTTCGTTTTCGAAATGAAAGCATAAGAACTCAACAGGGATCCACTCTTTCTTTGATGAATTCGAGGGGGTCCCGTTGAGTTATTCATAATCAGAATATTTTGGTAATTGAGTCAATAGATAACTTTATTCTATGTTTCCAAAAATTCCATTTCCTTTTTTTAGGATCTTAATGAAAAAGGAACTTCATTAATTGGTTCAAAACATTTTTTCTGGATAATATCTGTCGAAACTTTTTCTTTCAACTTGAAAGAAAAATAAAAGAAAGAAGCAATTAGTTGATTTACTTCTTCTGGGTGGCCCAATAATATATAATAATTATAGTGTGTAAGAATTGGGAATTCTAGAATCTATTTTCTAGCGGTCAAATATTCTGTAGAACCAAACCTTTTTGATACTAATGATACTAACGGAATCTTACTAGAAGTCTTTTTTTTGACATTAAATGAAATTCATAGTAAAAAAAATATTAATATCAAATTAGAACTATTAAAAAAAAAAATAAATCGAAATATTCAATTTCATTAAGCTAACAAATATGGAAAAAATGCAGAAGCGTTCATATATTGGACATAAGTTTGTATAGAAGGTTTTTCTTCTATCGCTTCGCCAACGAAACGAAAAATGGAATTCTATTCCCCGTCCTACCTATCCAATCTAATTCAAGACCCAATCAGTAGACAGACACTACAGCAGTAGTAGAGTGAAAAGACTTTGACTTCAAGATTGATCTATTCCTTTTTATTTCACTACTCGAATTCATTTTTCATGGAATCCGAGACGCAAAGATTGAAAGCATTTTAATGCGTAGAATTTTGAATCAAACAAGTCTCAAGACAAGAACGCTTTCCCTTGCTTCCACATGGAAAAAAGACAAAGTTTTTGTATGAACAAAACGGAATACATTATCTTGTCGATCAGGCGACACCCGGATTTGAACTGGGGAAAAAGGATTTGCAGTCCCCTGCCTTACCACTCGGCCATGCCGCCAAAAAACCTGATAAAAAAAAAATGGATCAGAATATCCCTCCTCTCCAAAAAACCAACGTATACCTTTTCAGTCACAAAAGAAAAGTAAAAATTTCGGGACAAATAGCAAGCAACCATTAATTACAAATTCCGGAAGAAT
>CAWUDS030003552.1:47500-54997 GCA_963859935.3 Lathyrus sativus
CGAAGGGAGGTAGACTACTCAAGAATTTTACATTTTATTTCTGTCTTAATTTCGAATTGGATAAAAAATTCAGAAAAAAAAGAAGAATGTATCAATGAAATGTTGCTTGGTCTTTATTGATAACTTGAGTAAAGAGTAAACCTTTTTGATTTTAGATTAGAGGTTTTCCAAAATTGGAAAGCGGAAACCCCTTTCTTTATCTTTAATTGTGTGCAAATACTTTAGCCGGATGAGAGGAAACCCTCATGTCCGATTTTAAAGGGGGCGATCCATCTTATTGGATCCTATCCAAATTTTTCTTTTGCTAGGCCCGTAGTTAAAAAACCAACTTTCTTACGATTACGAGGTTCATTCGAATATGAAATCCAATCCTGGAAAGACAGTATCCCACTCTTTTTTGATACTCAAGGTTTCGATACATTTCGAAATAGAGAAATTTCTAGTGGAGCGGGTGCTATACGACAACAATTAGTTGATCTGGATTTAAGAATTATTATGGATTCTTCGTTGCTAGAATGGAAAGAATTAGGAAAAGAGGGGTCCAATGACAAATGGAAAAATCAAAAAGTTCGAAGAAGAAAGAATTTTTTGGTTCGACGCATGGGATTAGCTAAGCATTTTCTCCTAACAAATATAGAACCAGAATGGATGGTTTTATGTCTCTTACCAGTTCTTCCTCCCGAATTGAGACCAATTATTCAAATAGATGGCGGTAAACTAATGAGTTCGGATATTAATAAACTCTATAAAATAGTTATCTTTCGGAACAATACTCTTATTGAGCTATTAAGAACAAGTGGATTTACACCAGCGGAATTAGTAATGTCTCAAGAAAAATTGGTACAAGAAGCCGTGGATGCACTTCTTGATAATGGAATCCGCGGACAACCGATGAGGGACGGTCATAAGAAAGTTTACAAATCGTTTTCCGATATAATTTCGGGCAAAGAGGGAAGATTTCGAGAGACTCTTCTTGGAAAACGAGTTGATTATTCGGGGCGTTCTGTTATTGTCGTAGGTCCATTACTTTCATTACATCGATGTGGATTGCCCCCCGAAATAGCAATAGAGCTATTTCAGACATTTCTAATTCGTGGTTTAATTCGAAACCATATTGCTTCGAACATAGGAGTTGCTAAGAGTCAAATCCGGGAAAAAGAACCAATTGTATGGGAAATACTTCACGAAGTTATGCGGGGACATCCAGTATTGCTGAATAGAGCGCCTACTTTGCATAGATTGGGCATACAGGCATTTCAACCCATTTTAGTAGAAGGACGTGCTATTTGTTTACATCCATTGGTGTGTAAGGGATTCAACGCAGACTTTGATGGGGATCAAATGGCTGTTCATGTGCCTTTATCTTTGGAGGCTCAAGCAGAAGCTCATTTACTTATGTTTTCTACTACGAATCTCTTGTCTCCGACTATTGGGGATCCTATTTCTGTACCAACTCAAGATATGCTTATTGGACTTTATGTATTAACTAGCGGAAATCGTCGAGGTATTTGTGCAAACAGGTATAATTGGTTTAATTGCAGAAATTCTCAAAATGAAAAAATGAGCAATAATAACTTTAAGAACTTGAAGTATATGAAAAAAAAAGAACCCTGTTTTTGCAATTCCTATGATGCAATTGGAGCTTATAGACAGAAAAGAATAAATTTGGATAGTCCTTTTTGGCTCCGGTGGCAAATACATCAATGCATTATGTCTTCAAGAGAAGTTCCTATCGAAGTTCACTATGAATCTTTTGGTACCTATTATGAGATTTATGAGGATTATTTAGTAATAAGAAGTATAAAAAAAGAAATTCGTTGTATATACATTCGAACCACTATTGGTCATATTTCTTTTTATCGAGAAATCGAAGAAGCTATACAAGGTTTTTCTCGAGCCGATTCATCATATAGTATCTAATCATATAGATGGTTAGTGTTGGTATCCACGCTAAGTAAATTTAGGATACTGGTGTAAATTCAGGTCAACTAGCATCTTTTCAATTTTCTACGTAAATAAACATAAAGAAAAGGGAGTTTTCCAATCATTCACTCAAATCTATTGTCGTCGAACCGAATACCACTGAGTGGAATATGGAGGGACTTATGGCAGAAGGGACCAATCTAGTCTTTCACAATAACGTGATAGGTGGAACTGCCATTAAACGACTTATTAGCAGATTAATAGATCATTTCGGAATGGCATATACATCACACATCCTGGATCAAGTAAAGACTCTAGGATTCCATCAAGCTACTGCTACATCTATTTCATTAGGAATTGATGATCTTTTAACAATACCTTCTAAAGGATGGCTAGTCCAAGATGCTGAACAACAAAGTTCCGTTTTGGAAAAACATAATCATTATGGGAATGTCCATGCGGTAGAAAAATTACGCCAATCCATTGAAATATGGTATGCTACAAGCGAATATTTGCGACAACAAATGACTCCCAATTTTAGGATGACTGACCCCTTTAATCCAGTCCATATAATGTCTTTTTCAGGAGCTAGAGGAAATGCATCTCAAGTACACCAATTAGTCGGAATGAGAGGATTAATGTCAGATCCACAAGGACAAATGATTGATTTACCCATTCAAAGCAATTTTCGTGAAGGACTGTCTTTAACAGAATATATAATTTCTTGCTACGGAGCCCGTAAAGGGGTTGTAGATACTGCTGTACGAACATCAGATGCTGGATATCTTACACGTCGACTTGTTGAAGTGGTTCAACACATTGTTGTACGGCGAACAGATTGCGGTACCATCCGTGGGATTTCTGTAAACATCCGAAATGGAATGATGCCAGAAAGAATTTTGATACAAACATTAAATGGTCGTGTAGTAGCAGACAATATATATATAGGTTCACGGTGCATTGTCGTTAGAAATCAAGATATTGGAATTGGACTTATCAATCGATTCATAACTTTTCAAACACAACCCATATTTATTCGAACCCCCTTTACCTGTAGGAATACGTCGTGGATCTGCCGATTGTGTTATGGGCGGAGTCCTATTCATGGGGACCTGGTAGAATTGGGAGAAGCTGTAGGCATTATTGCTGGTCAATCTATTGGAGAACCGGGAACTCAACTAACATTAAGAACTTTTCATACTGGTGGAGTATTCACAGGGGGTACTGCTGAATATGTGCGAGCCCCCTCGAATGGAAAGATAAAATGGAATGAGGATTTAGTTCACCCTACACGTACACGTCATGGATATCCTGCTTTTATATGTAATATAGACTTGTATGTAACTATAGAAAGTTACGATATTATACATAACGTCATTATTCCACCAAAAAGTTTTCTATTAGTTAAAAATGATCAATATGTAAAATCAGAACAAGTGATTGCGGAGATCCTCGCGGGAACATATACTTTTAATTTGAAAGAGAGGGTTCGAAAACATATTTATTCTGACTCAGAAGGGGAAATGCATTGGAGTACCGATGTGTACCATGCATCAGAATTTATGGATAGTAATGTACATATCTTACCAAAAACAAGTCATTTATGGATATTGTCAGGAAAGTCGTGCAGGTCTAATACAACCCATTTTTTACTTCACAAGGATCAAGATCAAATTACCATGGATTCACTTTCGAATGGAAAAAAAAATATTTCGAATCTTGTAGAAAGGAATAATCAAGTAAAACATAAATTCTTTGGTTTCCATACTTTTGGTACAAAAGAAAAGGGGATCAGCGATTATTCAATATTTAATCCAATCATATATATGGATCATTCTTATTTAATGTATCCCGCTATTTTTCACGATACTTTTTATTTCTTGGCGAAAAGGCGAAGAAATCGATTTCTTATTCCATTTCCATTCCAATCGATTCAAGAACGAAAGAACGAACTAATGTCCCCTTCCGGTGTCTCCATTGAAATACCTATCAATGGTATTTTTCCTAGAAATAGTATTTTTGCTTATTTCGATCATCCTCAACCCATTTTTCAAAAAGAAGATTTCATTGAGTATCGAGGAAGAAAAAAATTAAAGCCAAACTATCCAATTCAAGTAGGTCCCTTTTTTTTGATTCCCGAAGAAGTGCATATTTTACCCCAATCTTCTTCCCTAATGGTACGGAATAATAGTCTTGTTGGAAGAGGAACACCAATCACTTTCAATATAAGAAGTCGAGTAGGCGGATTGGTCCGATTAGAAAAGAAAAAAAAAAAAAAAATAGAATTAAAAATATTTTCTGGAAATATCCATTTTCCCAGAGAGATTGATAAGATATCAAGACACAGTCCCATCTTTATACCACCCGGAACGGTAAAAAAAAAAAAATGCAAGGAATCAAAAAAAAATAAAGATGGGATCTATGTCCAACGGATCGCAACTACAAAAAAAAAAAAATGCAAGGAATCAAAAAAAATTAAAGATGGGATCTATGTCCAATGGATCGCAACTACAAAAAAAAAAAAGAAAAAAAAAAAAATTGTTTTGGTTCGACCTGTAATTTTATATGAAATACCGGACACTATCCCTTTTGTAAAACTTTTTCCCCAAGATCTATTCCAGGAAAAGGATAATCTGGAACTAAAAGTTGTCAATTCTATTGGAAAATCCATTCGGGAAATTTCCGACACAAGGATTCCATTCCTTCGGACTTGTTTAGTCTTCCATTGGGATGACGGCAAAAAAAGTTCTTCGATTGAGGAGGCCCCCGCTTCCTTTATTGAAGTAAGTACAAATGGTTTGATTGAGTATTTTCTAAGAATTGACTTAGTAAAATCGAATACTTCATATATCAGAAAAAGAAATGACCCATCTGGTTTAGGATTGATTGGGGATAATAAATCGGATCGAATCAATCCATTTTTTTCTATTCATTCCAAGGGAAAAATTCAACAATCACTTAGCCAAAATCACGGAACTATTCGTATGTTGTTGAATAGAAATAAAGAATGCCGATCTTGGATAATTTTGTCATCATCTAATTGTTTTCAAATGAGACCATTCAACAATGTAAAATCTCACAATGGGATAAAAAAAGATCCTATAATTTCAATTAAGAAGAATAATAATTCGTTCGGCCCTTTAGGAATAGTTGCAAATTTATATTCACTTTATCATTTAATAACTCATAATCAGATCTCAATAATAAAAATTTTGCAACTTGACAAATTAAAGGAAATTTTTCAAGTAATGAAATATTATTTCATGGACGAAAATGAGAAAATTTGTAAACCCGATCTATACAGTAATATCGTTTTGAATCCATTCCATTTAAATTGGTTTTTTCTCCATTATTTTTCTTGTGAAAAAACGTTTCCAATAATAAGTCTTGGACAATTTATTTGTGAAAATATATGTATAGCTCAAATGAAAAATGGACCACACCTAAAATTAAAATCGGGTCAAGTTATAACAGTTCAAATGGATTCTGTAATAATAAGATCGGCTAATCCTTATTTGGCGACTCCAGAATCAACTATTCACGGCCATTATGGGGAGATCCTTTCTCAAGGAGATATTTTAGTTACATTCCTATATGAAAAATCGAGATCCAGTGATATAACACAAGGTCTTCCAAAAGTGGAACAGATATTCGAAATACGTTCGATTGCTTCAATATCCATGAATCTAAAAAAAAGAATTGATGCTTGGAACGAGTGTATAACAAAAATTCTCGGCATTCCTTGGGGATTCTTGATTGGTGCTGAGCTAACTATAGCTCAAAGTCGTATTTCTTTGGTTAATAAAATCCAAAAGGTTTATCGATCCCAGGGAGTACACATCGATAATAGACATATCGAGATTATTGTGCGTCAAATAACATCCAAAGTCTTGGTTTCAGAAGATGGAATGTCTAATGTATTTTTACCTGGCGAACTAATTGGATTATTGCGAGCAGAACGAACGGGGCGTGCCTTGGAAGAAGCCATTTGTTACCGAGCTTTATTATTGGGAGTAACAAAAACATCTCTGAATACTCAAAGTTTCATATCCGAAGCGAGTTTTCAAGAAACTGCTAGAGTTTTAGCAAAAGCCGCTCTTCGGGGTCGTATTGATTGGTTGAAAGGTCTTAAAGAGAATGTTGTTTTAGGGGGAATGATACCCGTTGGTACCGGATTCAAAAGAATAATGCACCGTTCACGGTCAAGGCAACATAACAAGATTAGCCGGAAAAAAAAATTATTCGAAGTCGAAATTGGAAATCTTTTGTTCCATCACAGAAAATTATTTAATTTTTCTCATTTCAGAGAATTTATGTGATACATTCGAAATATAGGATTAAATATAGTATTAAATGCTTCCTAACAGCGGATTCGACTCATCCATCCCCTGAAATATTTAAATGCAGTCATTGGATTTGGTAATTAAAGTATATTAAAAAATAATAAGAAATAGAAATCAAAGAATGGCCTGATTCTATATTAACGGCCGATCGTCTATAAAAGAGAAGGTTCCATCGGAACAATTATTTATTAGGATACTCGGTCTCTCTTTTTTTTTTTCATTTTTTTAAACAAAGTGTGGGGATAAATGACAAAAAGATATTGGAACATCACTTTGGAAGAGATGCTGAAAGCTGGGGTTCATTTTGGCCATGAGACTAGGAAATGGAATCCTCGAATGGCACCTTTTATATCGGCAAAACGTAAAGGTAATCATATTACAAATCTTACTAAAACTGCTCGTTTTTTATCAGAAGCTTGTGATTTGGCTTTTGATGCAGCAAGCAAAGGAAAACAATTTTTAATTGTTGGTACCAAAAGAAAAGTTGCCTATTCAGTAAGACGGGCTGCAATAAGAGCTCGATGTCATTATGTTAATAAAAAATGGCTCGGAGGTATGTTAACGAATTGGTATACTACAGAAACGAGACTTCGTAAGTTCAGGGACTTGAGAACGGAGCAAAAGACGGGGAAACTGAACTCTCTTCCAAAAAGAGATGCCGCTATGTTGAAGAGGCAATTATCTCATTTGGAAACATATCTAGGCGGTATAAAATATATGACAGGGTTACCTGATATTGTAATAATCCTTGATCAGGAAGAAGAATATAAGGCTCTTCAAGAATGTATCACTTTGGGAATTCCAACGATTTGTGTAATCGATACAAATTGTGACCCCGATCTTGCGGATTTGCCGATTCCGGCTAATGATGATACTATGGCTTCCATCGGATTCATTCTTAACAAATTAGTTTTTGCAATTTGTGAGGGTCGTTCTAGCTAGATACAAAATTATTGATTAATAATAAGATAAATCCATTTTTAGATTTGGTTGGGCGGTGATAAATTTTTGGAATTGGTTATTATAGCATTACAAAATTGTGTAAAAAGAAATATTTTTGGATTAGTAGGTATTCCAAATGGAAAATCCAAGTAAAATAAGGAAATGGTTGAATCAAAATAATTCCCTTTCAAGTTATCTTTTTTTATTTTAGAGGGCAATATGAATGTTCTATTATGTTACATCAACACATTAAACAGATTCTATGATATATCTGCTGTGGAAGTAGGTC